>PVKV010017227.1:0-48326 GCA_004027835.1 Alouatta palliata
TTTTTTTTTTTTTTTTTTTTTTTTTTTTTTTTTTTTTTTTTTTTTTTTTTTTTTTTTTTTTTTTTTTTTTTTTTTTTTTTTTTTTTTTTTTTTTTTTTTTTTTTTTTTTTTTTTTTTTTTTTTTTTAGTGATAGAGGAGAAAAGGAACTTAATTTGCTCTGAGAATTATTTATGGTGTGCTGTAGGATCACATGTTAGAGAAGAGTAACATTTCTTGCCCTGTGGATCTGAGAGTCTCAGTCAGGCATTTAGAACCCAGTTAATATGTTTACTACACATTCATGCATGTGTTTATACTGATAAACAGCAGGCCTCCGTTTATGTTGATATAACAGGACACAGCTTTACATACTGTGATCCAAAGTTGTTGTCTTCAGGCCAGGCACAGTAGCTCATGCCTGTAATTCCAGCACTTTGGGAGGCCAAGGCAGGTGGATTACCTGAGGTCAGGAGTTCGAGACCAGCCTGGCCAATATGGTGAAACGCTGTCTCTACTAAGCATACAAAAAATTAGCTGGGTATGATGGGTAGCGCCTTTACTCCGAGCTGCTTGGGAAACTGAGGTGGGAGAATTGCCTGAGCCTGGGAAGTGGAGGTTGCAGTGAGCTGAGATTGCACCACTGCACTCCAGCCTGGGCACAACAGAGCGAGACTCCATCTCAAAAAAAAAAAAAGTGTTGTCTTGTATAAGAATCTCTTCTGAAATGTGCTACTTTCAGTGCTAATCCCTAGTCTGCATCCACTCTCCTAGGGTTTCCTTGCTGAAGTCACTGATTATTCCAGGTATTCAGGTTTTCACTGGAATATTTTTTCTGCTGCTTTGGTGGTTCCTACAGATTTCTCCCACCGTGTCAGAACTACTGACATTTCTCCAAACTTCAGGACTTTCCAGAGTCAGAGAATTGTCTTATAATTTACTGTTAGAATCAGTTGGCCTTCCACATTTGTTGTGGAGTACACAAAAATGCTTTTCTGAGCTTCTCACTCAGCACTTCTAATAGAGCTTCTGTGTGGGATCTTCCTTGAAGTGATTTGGTCTATTTGAAGTTGTGGAGGCCAGGCTATCTGAAAGGTGACAGTGGTCTTTTCTTCTCTTAGCCTTACATTTTAGCAGATGATAAAGGGAAACATCAGCTAGATTGATTTTTTTTTTTGAGACAGAGTTTTGCTCTTGTTGCCCAGGCTGGAGTGCAATGGCACGATCTCGGCTCACCGCAACCTCTGCCTCCTGTGTTTAAGTGATTCTCCTGCCTCAGCCTCCCCAGTAGCTGGGATTACAAGCATGTGCCACCATACCCGGCTAATTTTGTACTTTTAGTAGAGATAGGGTTTCTCCATGTTGGTCAGGCTGATCTCGAACTCCTGACCTCAGGTGGTCCACCCACCTCGGCCTTCCAAAGTGCTGGGATTACAGGCATGAGCCACCGTGCCTGGCCGGTTTATTTTTATTTTTATTTTTTAGGGACAGAGTCTTGCTCTGCTGCCCAGGCTGGAGTGCAGTGATGCAATCATGGCTCACAGCAGCCTCAAACTCTTGGGCTCAGGCAATTCTCCCACTTCAGCCTCCCAAGTAGCTAGGGCCATAGGCATGTTGCCACCACACCGGGCTGAATTTTTTTTTTTTTTTTTAAATAGAGATAAGGTCTCGCTGTGTTGCCCAGGCTGGTCTCAAACTCCTGTCCTCAAGTGACCTCCTACCTTGGACTTCCAAAATGCCAAGATAGATTGAATTTCAGATTGAAAATGACTGCATTGAAAGTGACTGAAGTGACCCAAATTCCAGTGTGTGGCTAATTTCTGACTCCTTTCTTCCTTCGTTTCCTTCCTGGTCTCTGTGACAAATTCCTCTAGCTGCACTCATTTCTTATTTGCTAGTGCTCTTCAGGACCCTGCCTTGGGCCCACACTCCCATTTTAGTGATCCTACATCTAACCTCCTACCCGAATCAATCCTCTGAGTTCCAGAACCATTTATCTCAATTCCCACCTGGCATTTCCACTTAGATGTTTCACAGACATCTTAAAGCCAACATATCATTTTTATCACTGTAGTTCCAGTACCTGATATAGTATATTGAAAATGCAGTACAACTAAATATTTACTATAGGGTCACTCTGTGCCATGCAATTCAGTTTTGCCCCGCAATCAGAATTCCTACTGCAACTACATCGAACTTGATGCATTTATAGCTTATCTTTGTAGGATAAGTCATTACCCTATTTTCTGACCTAGACTTTCTCCCCTCTTTTCACCCCTCATCACCCTTTTTCACCTCTTTTCACCCCTCTTCCTCCTTCACAGCTTCAGTTTAGTAAGTGGCAGCACCAGCCACCTCTTGCTGAAGCTGGAAACCTGAGAATCTTTTTCACTCCATCCTCTCTCTTTCTCCCTCTCTCACTCTGGCCAGCCAGTCACTAAGTCATACTTTTTCAGCTCTATAGAGTTACAATTTATATACAATCAAATCCATCAATTAAGTGTACAATTTGATGAATGTTGACAGATGTACTCAATTTTTATGCAAATACAAATACAGCTTCTTTCTGTGCTCTGTCCTGAGCCACCCAGAATCCCCTCTCACCTCTATTACTGCACGGCCTCCTCTCTGAGTTTCTTGCCTTTCTTTTTGCCCCTCTCTGGTCCGCTTTTAATACCACAGGTAGTCATCTTTCCAAAGCACCATCTGATTATGACAGTCCCCTGCTTAAAACTCGGGAGCATCTCATTGTTCCTGAGAGAAACACCAGCTTTAATATGGTTTGGGGCTGGGCGCAGTGGCTCACGCCTGTAATCCCAGCACTTTGGGAGGCCAGGTGGACAGATCACCTGAGGTCAGGAGTTTGAGACCAGTCTGGCCAACATGGTGAAACCCTGTCTCTACTCAAAATATGAAAAATTAGCTGGGCATGGTGGCTCACACCTGTAGTCACAGCTCCTCAGGAGGCTGAGGCACGAGAATCACGAACCCACGAGGCGGAGGTTGCAGTGAGCCTAGATCACACCACTGTACTGCAGCCTGGGTGACAAGAGTGAGACTCCATCTCAAAAAAAAAAAAAAAAATACATAAATAACATGGCTTGGGCAGCCCTTCATGATGCAGAGCGTGTCTCCCAGCCTCATTTTCCGATGCTGTCCCCACTCTTCAACCTGGGACTCTTTCAGTACCTGGAGCATGCTGTAAATTCCCTCACCTGCCCTTTTGCACGTACCCTTCCCTCTTCATCCAACATCTTCACCTAGCCAACCCTGTTGATCACCCAGATTTCAACTTTGATCTCACTTTCTGAGGGAGGACTTTCCTGATCTCCTGGACTAGGTTAAATGTTCTATTTATGATCTCCCAAACGTCCTTTTATAACATTCTCTATCCTTATAAATACTTGATGAATGTCAGTATTTCAGCATTCCTCTCAAGACTGGACACTTCCCAAGGATGGAGCTACATTTATCACTGTAGTTCCAGTACCTGATGTAGTATATTGAAAACTCAGTACAACTAAATACTTACTATATGGCCACTCTGTGTCACACAATTCAGTTTTGCCCCCCAATCAGAATTCCAGCTATGACTACATCGAGCTTGATGCATTTATAGCTTATTTTTGTAGGATAAATCATCATCCCATTTTCTGACTGTATAGGTCAGTCCTTTAGAGTTTATATCTGTTTTTAAAATAACCACATATTAGGGACCCTGTCATTGACTAAAAACACAAAAAAAGTGCTTTCATGAGCTCCAAAGACGGAAAGCAAGGCAAGACATTGTTCCAAAACAGATTTCTAGTGTTCATGTCTAGCAGCTACTTCGTTTTACACTTGACTTTTATTTAACTTGTTACTCCTGGCTTATTTCTTAAACTTGGCTTTATTAACCTCACGTTCACCTGTGGTCCGAGTCCAAAGTCCAGTTGCTATGGTTCCCTTTGGACTCCTGTCCTTGCACTTTGGCCCTTGGTCGTTTTGTGGGCTTACATACTATCTTCAAACTTAGACCCACTGAAGGAGCAGCCGAAATCCATGAGGCCACTGGTCCAACATGGACAATCCAGAATAGTGTATTGCAGCCTGGTATGGTCCTGTTAGATTAGGGGCACCCTGCAGTTGATCCTGAGCTAGAAAGTTTGGAAGAAACTTTTGGAAGAAAAGTATGTTCATTCCAGAGCTGCTTTTCCTGGGAGCTTCTTCCTGTTAGGACAACTTGGAAGGGTGTGGCTATCTTCTTTAGTTTCTCACCTCATCACAATGAATCCCTAGGGCTGTGTAAAACTTATCTAAGGCAGAGAAGGATTCTAGAGCCACTTTGGAATCAAAGCAGACTTACGGATGTGGTTGTAAGCCACTTTAGTTCCTAACATCCACCCAAATTCAAGAATATAAGACAAAGACTCCTGAACTCCTCTCAGATGTTGGCATGGTGCATTGGCACATAACTGACCTCAGAACACTTCCCAGCTACCACATGATATACATAAGGGCAGAGGTTGGCAAACTACAGCTTGTGCCAACTCCTGCCCTTGTGTGTACCATGTATATACCTTGTGTATACTTGTTTTGTCAATAAAGTTTTGTTGGAACATACTTGTTTACATATTGGCTATCGCTGCTTTCCCTACCATGGCAGATTGAGTAGCTGCAACAGAGACCTTATGGCCTACAAGGCCTAAAATATTTACTATCGGGCCCTTTGAGAGAAATAAGCATTTTACTTTGTCTTGGATTTAGAATAAGGATGTTAAAAAGAGATGCAGTTCTATATACAATTTTTTTTTTATTATTATTTAGAATTTCAGAGCTGATAAAAGGTACTTTATAAGTCAGCATGTCGTGGTCCATTACTGGCTCAACATAGATAATGAAATTAGATTATAAGGCTGGGCGCTAGTGGCTCACACCTCTAATCCCAGCACTTTGTGAGGTCAGGGTGGGAAGATCACTTGAGGCCGGGAGTTCAAGACCAGTATGAGTAAGACCTCATCTCTATAAAAAAAAAAAATTTTTTTTTTAACTATCTGGGTCTGATGTGCGCACCTGTAATCCCAACTACTCAGGAGGCTGAAGTGCAAGGATTGCTTGAGCCCAGGAGTTTGAGGCTGCAGTGAGCTAAGATCACACCACTGCACTCCAGCGTAGGTGACAGAGTGAGACTCTGTCTCAAAAAGAAAAGGAAGATAATATCAAATTTCGAGGCCTTTACATCTTCTTCATTAGCAGTATGGTAGCAGTAGTCAAAGGTACAAATGTTGGCCCCTTCGAAATTTAGAATAACAGATACGGAGATGAATCTCTATTCTCTCACTTCGACTTGCCCAAAGACTAATGTGGCTTATTGTTTGAGTTCCCATGAAATTAAAAGAGTATAATATACTGATTCAGAGAGCAGCTGGTAATTAGTAATTGGGAGAAGGACTACCTCCATCAAGGAAGATAATATTAGTAAATAATTGTCCTACCAACACTCAACCAGTACATTGGAGATCACTTTGACAGACTCTTTGGCACTTCAGCCTTCTTCAGAGATGACTCCCTTAAATGTCTAACACTTTGAAACAATGGTTGCCAGAATTACTCTCATTGTTTGAGTAGAAATGACAGCTTTGGGAAAAAATTATCTTAAAATCTGTTATAACAACACTGGTAATATTCCCCAAATTCTGTATTTTCACTTATGCTACATATATAAAAATTGAGGTGCCGTAAGAAAATCTCACAGAACTTGCCAGGTGCAGTGGCTTATGCCTGTAATCCCAACAATTTGGGAGACCGAGGCAGACAGATCACGAGTTCAGGAAATCGAGAACAACCTGGCTAACACGGTGAAACTTTGTCTGTACTAAAAATACAAAAAAAAAAAATATTACCCAGGCATGGTGGCAAGCGCCTGTAGTCCCAGCTACTTGGGAGGCCGAGGAAGGAGAATCGCTTTAACCCGGGAGGTGGAGGTTGCAGTGAGCTGAGATTGTGCCACTGCACTCCAGTCTGGGTGACAGAGCGAGATGAAAGAAAGAAAGAGAGAGAAGGAAAGAGAGAGAGAGGGAAGGAAGGAGGGAGGGAGGAAAGGAAGGAAGAAAGGAAGGAAAGAAGGAAGGAAAGAAAAGCCTGCCTCACTGAACTCTACCTGTCAATTGAAGGACAGAAATTCAATCTGAACTTCTGCCCCAAATTGTGGCTTTGTCACTACCTGTTGACAGAGTTGTCGAGTTAACTCTTTATACTTAAGTACTTCTTTCTTTTTGTTTTTCCGTTTGTTTGTTTGAGATGTGATCTTGCTCTATCACCCAGGCTGGAGTGCAGTGGCGCCAGCTCGGCTCACTGCAACCTCTGCCTCCCAGGTTCAAGTGGTTCTCCTGCCTCAGCCTCCCAAAGTGCTGGGATTACAGGTGTGAGCCACTGCACCCAGCCTTAAGTACTTCTCTAGCAGTAACTAATTACTTCATCTTTAGGCTACTTCACTAGTTCAGCAGGTATTTGCTGAGCACCTGATATGCGCAAGGCACTATTTCAGGAGGTGCCTGGTGATTTAGCTGTGTTAAAAATAGGTCCCTGTAGCTGCCATTCTAGCAAAGAAGACAGAAACATATTGTTTTATAATATAATAAAGAATAGTAGTAAATGCTGTGCAGAAGAATAGAGAGTGAATGGGTCAGAGAGTTTTAGGTTTTAGATTGGATCATCAGGGTAGGACCTTCCGGAGAGGTGACTGTGATCAGGAATCTGAATGATGTAAGGAGAAAAGAGAGCCATGCCAGCATCTGAGGGAAGATTGTTCCAGGCAGAGGGAATGGGGAAGATAAAGGTCCCATGTTGGAAGGCACTGGGTGTTTTCTGGAATAGCAGAAAGATCAGAATGGCTGAAGCACGGTGAGCAGAGGCACGAGCGTAGAAAACCAGCTGCAGAGGCAGCAAGGGGCCAGATCACGCAGGAGAGATAGGATTTGAATTTTAAAAAGCATTTTTAATAAGATTTATTGTAGAATAGTTTTAGGCTTAAAGAAAAGTTGCACAAATAGTACAGTAAGTTCCCATATACATACCCCTTCCTCTGTTTCTTCTAATATTGCTCTCTGATGTTGCCCTGGTAACCATGTCACAACTAAGAAATCAGCACCCGTACAGTACTGCGAACTAAGTTCCAGCCTTTACTCCTATTTAACTAGGTTTTCCACTAATGTCCTTTCTCTGTTTCAGGATGCCACATTTCACTTAGTCATCCTGTCTCCTTGGCCTCTTCTGTTCTGTGACAGTTTCTTAGTCTTTCCCTGTTCTTTGTGACCTTCACAATTTTGAGGAGTACTAGTCAGGTATTTTGCAGAATGTCCTTCATGGTTTTCTCATGATTTGACTGTGATTATGGGTTTAGGGGAAGAACACCACAGAGGCAAGGTGCCCTTCTCATTGCATGATAGAGGTACCTGCTCTCAGCATGACTTCTCGCTGATGATATTAACCTTGGTCTCCTGTCCAAAGCCGCATTTACAAGGTTTCTCCACTCTTTTCCTACTCTATTCTTAGGAAGTCCCTAAGCATGGTTCATACTCAAGGCAGGGGTGAGGAATTAAGCTCTACCCCCCGGAGAGGGAAATGTCTACACCTTCTATATATCTCCCATTTGTTTATTTAATCATTTATTTATATCCGTGTGGATTCATGGACATTTACGCTTTGGGTTATAACCCAATACTGTTTTAATACATTATTTGTTTTGTTGCTCAAATTGTTCCAGCTCTGGCTAGTGGGAGCTCTTTCTGGTTGGGTCGTCTGTCTTTTTGACCTGTCACCTTTTGTTTTTTAAGCACTTAACTACGTTGTGGCATTATCATCTTGTATATTCCCTGCCTCAGCCCTAGAATGAGGCATTTTTCTAGGGAGCCCTGGCTCCTTTATTAGAGAATGGTATTAGAAATCAGTGTGTATAAGCTGGGCACGGTGGCTCATGCCTGTAATCCCAACACTTTGGGAGGCCAAGGCAGGCAGATCACCTAAGGTCAGGAGTTTGAGACCAGCCTGGCCAACACGGCGAAACCCCATCTCTACTAAAAATATTTTTAAAATTAGCCGGGTGTGGTGGTGTATGCTTGTAGTCCCAGCTACTCAGGAGACTGAGTCACGAGGATCATTTTAACCTAGGAGGCAGAGGCTGCAGTGAGCCTAGATCAGGCCACTGCACTCCAGTCCAACCTGGGTGACGGAGCAAAATTCCATCTCAATTAAAAAAAAAAAAGAAAAAGAAAAATCAATCTGCATATATGCACATTCCTGTAATTCTTTGTCTATCCATCTGTATCTGCATTAAGCTCTATGTTAGTTATGCTGAAGTACCTGACTCTGATCCAGTCCCACAGGGTTTCCTCTGGCTGTCTCCCTTGGTCATCTGTAACTTCCCTCTCCAGGGGTGAGACACCCAGCTCCATCATCCACCATCCGTAGACTTACTTGTTCCGTGCCAGCAGCATGTGTAGCAGTTCAGAATTATTAGTGAGGACCCTTGATTTATTTTTTAAACAAATTTATTGAGCTATGACTGATACACCATACAATTCATCCATCCAAAATGCACAATTTGGTGGTTTTTAGTGTATGCACAGAGTTGTGGAGCCACTACTGAAATCAGTTTGTGAACATTTTCATCACCCCAAAACTGACTTATTATTAAAAGGCCACTCATTGCGGTGTGGAGAATCAACTGTAGAGTGTATGAGCAGAAGAAAAGAGCACAGTCAAGAGGCTATGGGAGCAGTCTAAGCGAGACCTCGTGAGAAATGTCTCATGAGAAGTCATGGCAGCAGTGGAGATGATGAGAAAATGGAGCCACCAGGACTTGCAGTGGATTGGATGTGTGTTCAAGGAAAATTGAGAGAAAGTTTTTAAACTCCTCTGGTTTTGGCTTGAGTCTGCCATTAATTTAAGCTGGTCAGTCTGGGGAGTAGCAGGTGAGGAAGTGGGATGGAGAGAATCAAGAGTTCTATTTTGAGCGTATTAGACTTGAGATGCTCCTTGGGCAGCCGAGGGGTGATGTTGAGTAGACCATCAAGGACATGATGCTGGAGCTCGAGGGAGAGGTCAGGGCTGGAGATGTAAAATCCTGAGGGTTACCATAGTGCCTTTCTTGTGAGATTATTCTCAGAATAAACGAGAAGATGTAGAAGAGTATCTGATGGGTCACAGGTGCCTTGTTGATAATGACTATTACAACCTATGTGCCAGGTGCTTTTTGACATTATTTTATTTAATATTCCTGACACTCTATAAAATAAATGTTATATAAAGTAGATTTTATATTATTATTATGATTTTACAGATAAGGGGACTAAGCATTAAAAAGTTATTGTCCAAGTGCACACAGCTAGAAAGCATCAGGGTGTGGATTAGAAACCAAAGCCCATGCTCTCAATTGCTGGACTCTCCTGCCTCCTATTTGGTATATAACTGTTACCATTGGCTCCAGGCTGCTACTCTACACCTAGCCTCAAGACAAGGTCAGGGGCTTGTCCAGCCTCTGACCTTGTCCAACTGTTGCTCACCCTTCGTCCGCACTTCCCCCATTTAAGTCCCTTCCCCTTGCTCCCTGTCCCTACAGATGTGCCTCCTGACTATTGCCTGCTACCACTGGAAACTCTACTGACATCACGATATTATCACCATTTCTTGGAGAGCAGTTCTCATGTTGGAATGCAGCACCTGCAGACGTGTTCCAAATGCAGATTCCCAGGCTGTGTTCCCAGATTGTTTCAGTAGTAGCCTGGGAGTTCCAAAGGAGGTAGTCCGGGGAAACGTATTTTTAGAAATGCTGCTTTAGAAGCATGACTTTAGGTAGGCCAGTCCCATTCAAGACCCTCTGTCCTCAGCTCTGGTCATCATTAGCATTGGCTTAGAGCTAGGGGATGCCTTGAGGGATGTGCTGATCAAGGTGTCTTACAGAGTGTTCATTTCATTGTCACTCCTCATTGTAACTCAGTGGTCATTGTACTGACCTTTGCTTTTGGTGATCTCCCTGACTGGATAAAATTGTACTGTGTCCTCTCAGAGGAGGACAAGGTCCCGCTCATCAAAACACTTAGTGATTTGCAAGTTTACAGTTATTGGTGTGGTCATTTCTTTTCCTACTAAAGTGTTCTCAGCACCATCAGAGCAGCAGCCATGTCTGGGTTTTGTTTACTGCGGTGTCTTCATCACTGGACCCCTAGCAGTGCTCCATACATTGTTTCAAATGCCCAGTTTCCATGAGTAATGCTGTTACAACTATTGGATATTTAGGCATGAAAATCACCTCCTTTTATGGATTGAATTGACATTTGACAGTTTAGGAATTCTTATTTTTATGTGAAAAAAATCTGAACTGTATACTATTGACTCTGCTTTGGAACAAATTTCTGAAACGAAACTTGTTTGTTAGTTGGGGGTTATATATGTGTTGCATATTTATGTATATATGTATATTTATATTTTATCAAAAAGGAAAAAGTTTAAATTTTCTTAATCTGGTAAAATAGGTACAACTTTGGGGGTAGAACCACATTACACCCACACCCCAAACAAAATTATCAGAAAATTCATGGTCACTTAACTTCCTTATCTAACTACTAAGAATGCTTTTCATTGTGGTCTAAATCTCTAATTATCTGACAAACAATACTGGTTCTCAATAGAAGTCGCAGTGGCTCACGCCTGTAACCCTAGCACTTTGGAAGGCCAAGGCAGGTGAATCACCTGAGGTCAGGAGTTTGAGACCAGCCTGGCCAACATGGTGAAACCCTGTCTCTACTAAAAATACAAAAATTAGCCAGGTGTGGTGGCACATGCCTGTAATCCCAGCTACTCAAGAGGCTGAGGCAGGCGAATCACTTGAACCCAGGAAGCAGAGGTTATAGTGAGTCAAGATTGCACCACTGCACTACAGCCTGGGCAGCACAGCAAGACTCTGTCTCAAAAAAAAAAAAAAAATCTTTTCTTGGCCTCCGTTCCTTTTCTAGGTACCCTCCATATCTCTCCCTCTCATTTCAGAAAACCTTTAAAGGGTTATCTGTAGAAGGAAACTTCAATTTCTGTTCTGCCATATCCTTTCAAACACACCCAGCCAGACTTTCACCTCCTGTTACTTTGCCAAAACTATGTCAAGGAAACTGGTGACTTCTATACCACAGAATCCAGCGGTCAGTTTTCAGTACTTAACCTTACTTGGTCGTCAGCAACAGTTGTCATGGATGATCTCTCCTTTCTAGTTGAAGCGCTTGTTGCATGTGACCTCCGGATACCACACACTTAGTTTTTCTCATTTCTTCTTGGCTTCCTTTGCAAGTTTTTCCACACTCCTTTGAAATCTGAATGGTAGGACAGGGCCACTTCTCTTTTCTGTCTTCACTCACTAGTAGTAGGCAATTGTAGCCAGACTCATACTTTTTTTTTTTTTTCAAGACGGAGTCTCACTCTGTCACCGAGGCTGGAGGGCAGTGGCGCAATCTCGGCTCACTGCAGCCTCCGCCTCCTGGTTTCAAGTGATTATCCTGCCTTAGCCTCCCGAGTAGCTGGGATTACAGGCGCATGCCACCATGCCCAGCTAATTTTTTTTGCATTTTTAGGTAGAGACGGGGTTCCACCATATTAGCCAGGATGGTCTCAATCTCCTGACCTCATGATCCATCCACCTTGGCCTCCCAAAGTGTTGGGATTACAGGCATGAGTCACCACACCTGGCCAACTCAAACTTTTTATAACACCGATAATATTGGTGACTTCTAAATGTATTTTTCTGGGCCACACCTTTTCCCTGAGCCCTTACCTCATATATCCACTTCCTAATCAGTACCTTCACTTGGATATTTAATACATATCTCATAATTAGCGTGTTGCAAACTGAGTTCATTCTCATCCCCCTCCGGACCTACTTCTTCCTTAGCCTTCCCCATCTCAGTTCATGACAATCCCATTTTCCCAGTTGCTCGGTCAGAACCCTTGATTCCTTCATTCTCTTACATCCATCTCCACTTCCCGATTATGAGATCAGCTGTATACAAAAACACCATGGAAATGTGTTCAAGATTCTGCTATTTCTTACGACCTCTGTTACGCTGTTTTCCTAGCCCATTCTTATCTCTCACCTGGAAGATGGCAGTAGTCTTCTAATTGACTCTAATTGACTGTATCTTCCCCTGTTCTCTAGCAGTTTACTTTCTAAAGAGGAAATATCTGTTTATTTTTTTAGAAATGGGGGTCTTGCTATGTTGCCTAAGCTGGTCTCTAACTCCTGCACTCAAGTGATTCTCCCACATTGGCCTCCGAAAGTGCTGGGATTACAGGGATGAGCCACCACATCTGGCCTAATGATCTTATTAAAACATAAATAGTATCAGGTCCGGGTACGATGGTTCACGCCTGTAATCTCAGCACTCTGGGAGGCAGAGATGGGCAGATCACTTGAGGTCAGGAATTCAAGACCATCCTGGCCAGCATGGCAAAACCCTGTCTTTACTAAAAAATAAAAAAATTAACGGGGCATGGTGGTGCATGCCTGTAATCCCAGTTACTCAGAAGGCTGAGACAGGAGAATCGCTTGAACCCAGGAGGTGGAGGTTGCAATGAGCCGAGATCGCACCACTGCAGTCAAGCCTGGGCGACAGAGCGAGACTCCATCTCAAAAAATAGAATAAAATAAATAAAAGCCCTCCAATCGCCTCTCATAACAGAGTAAATGCTGAAATACTTACAGTGGCCTACAAGAGAGTTGAAAAGGATAATGTCTGAAACAAAAAATTCTATGGATGAACTTAACAGTAGATCAGAAATTGTGGAAAAAAGTTCACTGAACTTAAAAACACGGCAATACAAATTACCCAGAGTGGAGCACAGAGGAAAATGACTGGAAATGAACCTAGCCTCTGGGGCCTGTGGGATAATGTCAAGTGGTCTAACAGAGGAGAGGGAGAAAAAATACTTAAGAAACGTTTTTTCCCAACTTTTCAAAGAAATTTTCGCAAATTTGTTAAAAACTATGAATCTATAAATACTATTAATGCGACAAACTGTATTCCAAGATCAACAAAGATAAAACTCTACCAGGGCACATCAGAATCAAATTGCTGAAAATCAGTGATGAAGAAAACATTTAAAAAGCAGCTAGAGAAGAAAAGAAGTGGTGGGGGGGGGCATATTACATCCCTGAGCCCAGGAGTTCAAGACCAGCCTGGGCAACAAAGTGAGACCCCGTCTCTACAAAAGATTTGAAAATTAGCTGGGTGTGGTGGTGCACACCTGTGGTCCCCGCTACTCTGGAGTCTGAGGCTAGAGGATCACTTGAGCCCAGGAGGTCGAGGCTGCAGTGATCCATGATTGCACCACGGCACTCCAGCCTGGGTGACACAGTGACACCCTGCCTAAAAAAAAGACATGTTATGTACAAGGAAACAAAGATTAGAACAACTGTTGACTTCTCATTAACCCTTTTCTTGTTCAGAAAAAAAGTACAACTCACTGCCATTGCTCCTTTAATTTTACATCAACACGCTCTTGGAGGCTGAAGCAAAGTGACTGATTTTCAATATGAAAATAAAATATAAGAACTGTTCTTGGAGTTATTTCTAAACAGAACTAACATCAGAATCATCTGAATCGTCAGAATCATCTATTTTGGAAAAATTGGATTCATTAAATGAATCTTCAGCCAACTGTTCAAGAATGATGTTATTAATAATTAACATCGGCTGGGCGTGGTGGCTCACACCTGTAATCTCAGCACTTTGGGAGACCAAGGTGGGAGGATCACGAGGTCAAAAGATCAAGACCATCCTGGCCAACACAGTGAAACCCCGTCTCTACTAAAAATATAAAAAATTAGCTGGGCACGGTGGCGCACACCTGTAGTCCCAGCTACTTGGGAGGATGAGGCAGGAGGATTGCTTGAACCTGGGGGAGGTGGAGCTTGCAGCGAACTGAGATCGCACCACTACACTTCAGCCTGGCAATGGAGTAAGACTGTCTCAAAAATAATAATAATTAAAATCATGCACAGGAATGCTATGCTTTCTAAGCTTTGGCATTTTCAGCAATCAAGAATTACTGTATTTTGTAAATGGAAATACCGCTACTAAAAGTAGAATGCTATAAATAGAATGATGTCTTTTGTTTCCAAAGTCACTGTATTAAAGTAATGAGATAATAATAATAATAACAAGATGTTTCATGACAAAGTTACCTCGGGGTAAATGTTGTATCCTCAAGCGCTGCCAGCAGATATTCTCAGGGCAAATGGGAAAAGGGTTAAAAGGCACACAAGTCAGAAGAAAATGAAATTGTACCTTGAAAGCACTGAGAGGACTTATTTTTTTTTTTTCTAAAATATACAGATTTTCTAGCTTTGTCCACTGAGAAGGCCTAGAATCAGTGAGCCTTGAACAGTGAGCATGCTAGCATTCTGACTGTGGTTTCTAAATACTCTTTGCCAGTAAATAGAACCAGAGATCCTTAGAGGGATGGTTCATTCCAAGTCTGGGACAGGAAATACACCAAACAAAACTAGGCAGCCAGGCACCGTGGCTCACACCTGTAATCTCAGCACTTTGGGAGACTGAAGTGGGCAGATCACCTGAGGTCAGGAGTCTGAGACTAGCCTGGCCAACATGGTGAAACCCCATCTCTACCAAAAATGCAAAAATTAGCTGGGCATGGTGGTGCATGTCTATAATCCCAGCTACAAAGGAGGCTGAGGCAGGAGAATCGCTTCAACTCAGAAGTTGGAGGTTGCAGTGAACCAGTTGCACCACAGCACTCCAGCCTGGGTGACAGAGTAATACTGTGACTCAAAAAAAAAAAAACGAGCATTTTAACAGGAGCTCCTGCTGGCCAAAGGTAGGACAATTTGGGCTTCAGAAAGATGACTGGGGCTGGGTAGAGTGACTCACACCTATAATCCCAGCACTTTGAGAATCTGAGGCAGGGAGATCACTTGAGGTCGGGAGTTTGAGACCAGCCTGGCCAGTATGATGAAACCCCATCTCTACTAAAAATACAAAAATTAGCTGGTGTTATGTACCTGTAATCAGAGGCTGAGATAGAAGAATCGCTTGAACCCAGGAGTGGAAGGTTGCAGTGAGCTGAGATCATGCCATTGCACTCCAGCCTGGGAGGCAGAGCAAGACTCCATCTCAAAACAAAACAAAACAAAATCAGAAATGTATCAGTCAAATATAAACATCAAAGAAAGCTACCAGCCAAATGCAAAGCGGAGACTTTGTTCGGATCTTGACTTTAACTGTAAAAGGACATTTTTTTAAGATTTGAGGAAATTGGCAGATGGACTAAGGTACTAAAATATTTTTGTCTATGTTTTTAGGTGTGCTAATGGTGTTAGGTTGTATGAAATGTTTTTACTGTCTGATAGATGTACAGAATGAAGTATCCCCCGGTGAAGTGATTGCCTGGGGTTTGCTTTTAGCCATGCATCCCTGCACAAACAGTTGGAGGAATAAAAATTAAATAGCATTGATAAAATGTTGATATTCGTTCAAGTTTTGCAATGGGTACCTGAGAGGTAGTCTTTAGATTACTCTATTTTATGCAAGTTTTAATATTTCTGTAGTAAAAAGTTAAAAGACCATGTGCTTAAGGACCTTTTGTGTATCTATAAGAGAGAGCCTCATTCAGAATATATAGTGTTGCCTTGCAATTAGGTACAGTTCTAATGAGTTTGGGACAGGTGCCAGCTTTGTTTTTTGTTTTTTTGAGATGGAGTTTCGCTCTGTCACCCAGGCTGGAGTGCAGTGGCTTATTCGCGGCTCACTGCAACCTCTACCTCCCAGGTTCAAGCGATTCTCCTGCCTCAGCCTCCCGAGAAGCTGGAATTACAGGCATGCACCACCACACCCAGCTAATTTTTGTATTTTTAGTAGAGATGGGGTTTCACCGTGTTGGCTAGGATGGTCTCAATCTCTTGACCTCATGATCCACCCACCTTGACCTCGAAAAGTGCTGAGATTACAGGTGTGAGCCACTGCACCCGGCCGGGTACCAGTTTTATGGGAGAAATAGACTGATGCTAAAGGCAGCATTCTTAGAGAAATAAAAATGTTTTACTGGTGACATGAAGTAACACTGAAAATTCGTAAGTGTTCACAAAAGCTTATAAAAGCATAGCACTAGGGCGTCACGTAGTAATATTTAGTAGATTCGCTGGACTTCAGTTGTCTTGCCAGAGGGCATCCTCTAAAAAGCGCATCCATCACAGAGAGCAGCACCTGGACAAAAGTACACGCGGCTCCTCTGCTGACTCAGCAAGTCCTTCCCAAGGGCTGTTGTGTCAGTGGGTCAGAGCCACTCCTGAAGGACTGCTTTTGTTCAGAGGATTTGAGAGACGGATTCCTGAGGATCTAACACCATATTCCATTTTGCATTGTGATTTTTTTGTTTTCCTTATTATGATTTATTACTTTTTAAATTTTTCTTTGCTCATTTTAATTCATGTTCATTTCTCCCTCTGTATGTGTTTGTGTCACGCTTGCTGTCTTTGCCTCCGTTGTTCCTAGGTTACAGTATAGCCAGGATATACCCAGTCACTTGGCCGATGAGCATGCGCTGATAGCCTCCTATGTGGCCCGTCTGCAGCACTGTGCACGGTCAGTGGTGGTGCAGCAGCAGCAGTGGGCAGCCATGGGTGATCAGAGGGAGGGAGAGCTTTGCTGCCTGGGGTTGTCAACTGGAAAAAAGGCTGTGCATGGAGGGTTTTTCTTAGCAGCTACCAGCTATGTTTGGCAGAATTAAAATAGTTGCAAAGCATTAGCTTCTACAAGAGAGGGAGCCTTGCCAAGCCTGGGCGCTTACCTAAACATGGAGTCAGACCTTCTCCTTTAAATTGGGGTTCACTTCCTTCAACTTACACTTGAAAGAATATTTAAATCTATGAGAGATCGACATTTCCAAAGATGCAATATTCACAGAGGTATCTGAGGCAGCCTCTTCCTGTTCATTCTTACCTAACTAATCTTTCCATTGACATTCGAAGTTTAGAGTTGGTCAACCCACAGATATCCCACTTGGTCTCATTCGGGGGGCTTTGATACTGTCACCCTGTTACATCTTTATCATTCTTGATCTGTTAGCAGGAATCTGTCATTGTTGATTATTTAAACCAGTGATTCCCAACAATGATATGGAATCACTGTCACCTGAGGGTCTTTTTTCCAAATTATATAGACTCTCTCATATTATAATACTTACATGTGTTGTAATAGCTTCACATTCCCCTAACCCTGAAAACTACCATGGCAGTGACTCTCTGTTAATAAGAGATGTGTCTGATTCTTCAGTGGTTTGTGATGGAAAAACATGTGATAACTGCTAGCTATAGCAAAGTTAATCCTTTTTTAAAAAGATTTAATACAAAAAAATAAAGTATTACATTCAGGTAGGCCCAAAGTCTCCTGCATTCCATACCCACACCCACCACCATTCTTCAAGTAGGATGACAGGTAAAGTTTAAACAATCTAAAACCATCCTTCCCCTGCATAACAGCAAAGCGAAGTCACGATGCCAAACAACTTGGAAAGCCATGCTTTGAGATTCTCGTTCTTAGAGAGAAAAGCATAATTTATAACCTATATACATAACAGAGGCTGAAGCTTTACATTTTGATCTTAGTTTGGCTTGTAGCATGTCATGGCTTCTTGGGAAGGTCATCTGACCTTGCTGCTACTCCCCCTATTAAGTTAATAGTTGGGAAATATGCATATGAAAAAGACTGTTTTAATATTACACTTTATATCATTTCCCATAGTTTTCCTGCTATGACTAAATAGCATAATTATTCTGGGGTATGTACATATCTCTAAAGCTTGGAGAAGTAGGGTTTTCTAACCTTCTAAATATGTTTAATAGGCTTACCCTCTAGGAGGGAAGGGCCTGATCATTGTGTGCACAGCATCACAGAGTGTCTCCTCATCCAACAGATGATTTCTCTGCACACCATCCCAGCCTCTTGGTCTCTAGGAATCGAGTTGTTTCACCCTAGGCAAGACAAATTATTTATTATCAGTAAAGGCAGTTGTCCAGAGTAAGCAGAAGTTTCCACGGTAAAAATAGTAGTGGAATATTTAACAGAGACTGTTACCTAGTAATTTAGCCCAGTAAGATTTATGATAAGTTTAGCTGAGGCCCTCAAGTCTCACCTTGGCTCCCTGAGCAAAATTTGGTGGCCAATAGCCCTGGGAGAACATGAGTGGGTGAGTACTGCATGACTTCCTGATTTATAATCTAAGGAACTGAGCTCCACACTTCCTCCAAGAGAAAATGAAAGTCAATTGAATCAGAAGAATAAGGATCCTTTCTAATTGCCCTCAAGTAATTTTCATTGACCTTAAAACCCCTCATCAACACAAGCCTCTAGTTTCTGGCTAGGAAACATAGCCAGTTAAAGCAGCCCTGTCATCCACACTCATGTATAAATGACAAATAGGATCAACCTTCCTAAGGAGATGGAAGGTGATCAAGAAAAAGGAGCTCTTCTGCACAGAAGAACCTGTTGTATCCCTTGCCAGATAAGAGAGGTCAGCCACTTTAGGTCCCGCTTCTTGGGCTACCCGTCCCTCCATAATAGTATCCACTTGTATTGTTAAGCATTCATTTTTATTATTTTTTATTTAAAAGATAGTTTCCTTATTTCAGACAGATACCTTTAAAGCACAAATATTATAGTTTATCTCTCACCTTGGGGCCTTGACCCTAAAATATTAAAGGCAACTGATAGCAGTCTGTTCTTATTACAAGATCATTTCTGAGAGGATGATTATATATCCTGGAGATGGACATTTGCATGCCTAAAATTATAAAGTGTTGACAGATGTCATAGGCAGAAGACTTGAAGCACTTAAAAGAAAATCCTAGAAGAAAGACTAAGTTAAGCTTAAAGACTTAGCCAAGGAAATAGAAAGATTAAAAAAAAAAAAAAACTAGAAAAAATATAGTCAATTCTACACATGAAAAGATCAGACAGATCTTTATTGATTTAGCCACACCCTTCCCAGATTCCTCTCAGTAATTATAACAAGCTGTAATGAGTATTGAACTCATGTCTTTAAATTTTTGTATATTACTTCTCATACTGCTAAATTCTGATGAATGGTTTTTGGAAACCCAAGAACATAGGGCCAAAGTAGAGGTAAGCCACAGCAGTTATCTCTGGTCATTTAGTCAACATCGTCACTGTCGCCTTACAGCTTCTGACAGTCTTAAACAGAGAATTATATAGCCACAGTCCCTGTTAATCTAGGACTGTCTTGATAAGGATAAATAGCATTTGGTATACTAAATTAAAAAAGTCATATATTTGAGGATCAGTCAGAAGTTCCATGTCAGCATCCCATATACAGAGCCAGCCTGTTACTCAAGAACCCTTCCTTCATCCAGATACCACACTATCTGATAGCCTGTCTGAATGGGTCCTTACATTTTTAGAGTGTTGATACTCTTGTTAAAGAGTAATGCATCGGCCGGGCGCGGTGGCTCGCGCCTGTATTCTAAGCACTTTGGAGGGCAAGGTGGGCGGATCACCTGAGGTCGGGAGTTCAAGACTAGCCTGACCAACCTGGTGAAACCCCTTCTTAAAATAAAATAAAATGAAATAAAATAGAATAATGCATCAAACTGATTAATTCCAAGATAGGGCTATAAATGTAGAATGAGCATAGTAAAGGAAGAAAAAGGGGCACGAAAAGGGGAATGTTTGATGCCGTGGAATCTTTTCCAGCTTTACAATGTGTTTGGCCTGCCCTGGCAAAGCCAAACTTTTGCTTAGCCAGTGTTAAGTGTATTTTTTCTTAGCCCTCTGTTTTTCATGATACTTTGGTTTTCTCTTGGTCTTTTTAAATTCGAGATCTAGGTCCAAAAAGTCATCAGTTTTTCAAAACATTTGGTTAGAAATCTGTGTCTCAGATTCTGTGGGTGCCCTGTCTTTTCCTAGCCCTTGCATTTGAAATGAAGTGGCCCTTTGATGGTGGGGGAGCAGAGGGGATGTGCTGCTAATGAGGAATGACAAATGTGGCCTCATCATTTCTCTAAATCCCCTTTTTTCTCAGAAGACCGTTAGTATCTATGACCCAGGCCTCTAGTTCTTTCATTCCCATTCTTTCATGAGTTTTTCTTCCCTCTGTTCTTTCTAAGAATGGAACAAGAATAAGGGATGTTTAATAGACACCTGTTGCATTTTTATTTCCCTGGCAGTGTTCTGGAAAGTCCTAGCCGACTGGATGAGGAACACCGGCTTATAGCTCGCTATGCTGCCCGGCTGGCTGCAGAAGCAGGAAACGTGGTAAGTTAATGGAGGATCCCAGGACAGTAGCAGAAATGAGCATTACTTTAATAGACAAATGGGAAGGAAATAGTAAACATGAAATTTAGGAGAACAGGTACCTCTGGGACAAAAGGAAGGGGGAGTGCCTTAGGGTAGAGATTGAAAGGGACTTTACTTTCATCTAAATGTTCTCTTTATTTAAACAATGAATCAAGAAAAGAAAATCAAAGAGCCAGAATTTTATTCTTTTAAGAGATCAATAAAATTAATAAACCCAGCAATACTCATCATGTAAAAAAGAGAAAACATTGATTACTAATATCAGGAATGAAAAAAGAGATATTGCTGTAGATCCCATAGACATTAAAAGAATGATAAGGGAAGATTATGAACAACTTTTTACCAGTAAGTCTGACAACCTAGACAAAATAGGTAAGTTCCCTGAAAGACACAAATTAATAAAACTGACATAAGAACAAATTAAAAAATCAAATATTCCTATGTTGGCTAAAAAAGTTGAGTTCATAATTAACTTCCCACAAAGAAAACCCCAAGCTTGGCCAGGCGCAGTGGTGCACGCCTGTAATCCCAGCAGTTTGGGAGGCCAAGGGAGGCAGATCACTTGAGGTCAGGAGTTCAGCGTCAGCCTGGCCAACGTGGTGAAAACCCATCTGTACTAAAAATACAAGAATTAGCCAGGCGTGGTGGCGCCCACCTGTATCC
Organism: Alouatta palliata; assembly: GCA_004027835.1. Taxonomy (NCBI): domain Eukaryota; kingdom Metazoa; phylum Chordata; class Mammalia; order Primates; family Atelidae; genus Alouatta; species Alouatta palliata. The sequence goes on from PVKV010017227.1 coordinate 20,992, forward strand.
CAGCTACTCGGTGGCTGAGGCACGAGAATCACTTGAACCCAGGAAACGAAGGTTGCAACGAGCCAAAATTGCACCTCTGCACTCCAGCCTGGTTGACAGAGTGAGACTCAATCTCAAAAAAAAAAAACAATCTCAGATGGTTTAACTGTTGAATGCTATCATATACTTAAGGAAGAAATAATGTCAATTTGATGCAAACTCTTTCAGAAAATAGAGCAAGAAGGAACACTTTACAAGTCATTTTATGAGACCACCATAACCTGCTACAAAACAATACAAGGGCCTTACAGGCAAAGAAAATTGCTGGCCAAACTCTCTCATGAACTAGATACAAAAATCCTTAATAAAATATTAGCAAATTGAATCTAGCAATATGTAAAAAGGATGACACTCCATGATCAAGTGAGATTTATCCTAGAAATGTAAATTTATTTAATACATAAAAATCAATGTAATTCATCACATTAACAGTTAAAAGATACAAATTATAAGATCATTCAGTAGATGTACAAAAAAGCATTTGACAAAATACAGCACTCATTTATGATAAAACTTTTCCACATGTTAAAAGTAGAAGGAAACTTCCTCACACTGATAAAGACCACCTACAAAAACCTACAGTTAAGATCACACTTACAGTTTAAATTTTGAAACATCTGCCCCTAATACTGGAAACAATTCAGAGATAACCACTTTTACTACCTCTATTCTAAATTATACTGGAGGACCTAATTAATGCAACATGACAAGAAGAAAGGGGTGTAAGTATTGGAAAAGCAGAAGTAAAGCAGTCTTTATTTGAAGATGACATGATTGTGCATATGAAGTCCTAAGAAATATTAAAAAACACTAGGAGAACAGATAAGTACATTTTATAGTATTGCTGCAAGATATAAAATGTATATCCAAGCGCCTTGGGAGCTCAGATGGGCAGATCACTTGAGCTCAGGAGTTTGAGACCACCCTTTGGCAACATGGCAAAACTCTGTCTCTACAAAAAATACAAAAATTAGCTGGACGTGGTGGTATGCACCTGTAGTCCCAGCTGCTGGGAAGGCTGAGGTGGAAAGATCGGTTGAGCCCAGGGAGGTCAAGGCTGCAGTGAACCAACATAGTGCCATTGCACTCCAGCCTGGCAACAGAGTAAGACTCCATCTCAAAAACAAACAAACAAACAAAACTGTTTACTATAGCATTAAAAATACCAAGTACTTATGGATAAATTTAATGAAAGATGTTCAAGACTGAAAACTGTAAAACATTGCTAAGAGAAATTAAAGAAAACCTAAATAAATGAAGACGTATGCTATATTTATAGATTAAAAAGTCTAATATTGTTAGGATGGTAGATTTTCCTAAATTAATCTATATAATATCAATTCAAGTCTTAACAGCCTTTTTTATAGAAATTAGCAAACTGTTTTTAAAATGTATTTGGAGAACCAAAGGACCTAGAATAACCATAGCAGTCTTGAAAAAGAACATCAAAGTTGGCAGATTTAATCCTACTTGACATCAAGACTTACTGTAAAGCTATAGTAATCAAGAAAGTAAGATATTGGCAGAAGGATAAACAAATAAATCAAAGGAACAGAATAGAGTTTCCATAAAAGATACTTGTGTGTAAGGTCAAATGACTTTTAACAAAGGTAAGAAACAAATCAGTCAGAAAAGGAAACTCTTTCTATTTTAACAAATGCTGTTGGAACAACTGGATATCTGTGTAAGGAAAAAAAAGAATCTCAGCCCCTGCCTCACACCATACAAAGAAATCAATTTGAAATGTATCTTAAACTTAAACATAAAAGCCAAAACCATAAAGCCACTAAAAGAAAGTATAGGAGAATAACTTCCTTCTCTTATGAAGAAGAATGAAAATTTATTAGTTTATAGGGATCACAAACCATTTTAAAAATTGATAAATTGTACCTATCAAATGTAAAATCTTTTGCTCATTAGAAGATACTATTAAAAAGTAGACAAACCGGCCGGGCGCAGTGGCTCAGGCCTGTAATCCCAGCACTTTGGGAGGCCGAGGTGGGCGGATCGTGAAACCCTGTCTCTACTAAAAAAATACGAAAATTAGCTGGGCATGGTGGCGCGTGCCTGTAATCCCAGCTACTTGGGAGGCTGAGGCAGGAGAATTGCTTGAACCCAGGAGGCGGAGGTTGCAGTGAGCCAAGATCGTGCCATTGCACTCCAGCCTGGCGACAGAGCAAGCCTCTGTCTAAAAAAAAAAAAAAAAAGACAAACCACAATCTGAAAGAAAATATTTGCAAAACATGTCTGACAAAGGACAGAACATATAAAGAATTCCTGCACCTCAGCAATAAAAAGACAACTCTTTTTTTAAATGAGCGAAAGACTTGAACAGATATTCCACAAAGAAGATACACCAATGGCCAATAAGCACATGAAAATGTGCTTGATATCATTAATCATCAGGAAAATGCCAATGATACCACCAAAGTGGCTAAAATGAAAAAGTTGGATGACACCACATGTTGGAGAGGATATGGAGCAACCAGAAATCTCACAGTGTTGTTGGCAGGCCTGTAAAATGGTACAGCTACTTCGGAAAACTATTTGGCAGTTTCTTAAAGAAGCAAACGTTTATACTATGACCCAGCAATTCTACTCTTAGATATTTATCCAAGAGAAATGAAAACATGTCCACAAAAAGCTTTGTATAAGAATGTTCCTAACAGTTCAACTCATAATAGCTGGAATAGCCCACATATTTATCAACAGAATAGATAAAATGTGTTATATTCATACAGTAGAATTGTCTCAACACAAAAAGGAGTAACATTGATACACACAACACAAGGGTGAATATCAATAATATTATGAGTAGTAAAAGAAGCCAGATACAAAGAAGTTTGTACTGTTTTTTTCCATTTGTATGAAATTCTAGAACAGGCAAACTAACATATCCATTACCGTAAGTTAATCATCCTAATCTTAATCAGATAAGGGGTTGTTTCTAGAAATGAAAATATTGAAGGGAGATGAGGAAACTTTCTGTATCGATAGAAATATTCCACATTTCATTAGGGGTGTGGGTTGCAGGAGTGTACATTTGTCAAATGAATTAAATGGAACACTTAAGATCTGAGAATTATATCTCAATTAAAACCAGAAGGAACCAAGAATGTTGAATATATAAGGGTTTGATTGAAATAGGAAGTGGCTCCCCAGAGATATGCAGTCTGTTTCCTGTAATTTTGAAATATTCATAGTAAAATGTTTTCTCTTTTTCTTCTCCTTTTTCAGTTCTTTACTTTCTTTGAGGAGTTATGTTCACGTTAATATTCGTCCCCCCAACCAACCACACACACACATTCATTCAGCAGATACTTCTTTTGTTGCTGTGCGGTGCCATATTGGATACTGTGGTGGACAAATGATTCCTGCCCTCATGGAACTAACAGTGTAGTGACAGAGACAAACATTAGACAAACAATCACACTACTAAACATAACTACAAATCATTATGTGCAATGGAAGAAAAATGTAGGGAGCTATGGGAGTGTAGAGCAGGTGCCCGATCTATTCTGGAGAGTAAGGGATAGTTTCTGTGAGAAAGTGTTACTTGAGTTGGGATCTGAAAATAAGTAGAAGAGAATTCAGTTTCCTGGGAATTGAAAAGTAACTGAAAACCAAAGCAGCCCAAGAGCTACTGTTGCTGCCACTGCTACTGCCACCCCTGCCCTGTGCTTGGATGTCAATTGTCAGAGCTTCTGTGGGCAAAACCTTGGTTATGTGTAAAGTGAAGAGTTGGAAATGAGACTCTCACATTAAGGTAGGCCCCCTGAAGCATTATACCCTTGGTGAATGTGTTGTATAAAAAATAACTAGGCCAGGCATGGTGGCTCATGTCTATAATCGCAGCACTTTGGGAGGCCAAGGCAGGTGGATCACCTGAAGTCAGGAGTTCGAGACCAGCCTGGCCAATATGGTGAAACCCCATCTCTACTAAAAATACAAAAAAAAAAATTAGCCAGGCATGGTGGTACATGCCTGTAATCCCAGCTACTTGGGAGGCTGAGGTAGGAGAATCGCTTGAACCTGGGAGACAGAGGTTGCAGTGAGCTGAGATCACACCACTGTGCTCCAAGCTGGGCAACAGAGCAAGACTCTGTCTCAAAAAAAAAAAAACAAAAAAAAAAAACTAACTAGCTGCCTGCCAGCACACAGGAAAAGAAAGCTTATAGGTGTCCTTCTGTTGCAGTGGAAGCAGTCGTCAACCCTGGAAATTCAAAACCTTCGGCCTGTCTATACTTGTGTTAGGTGCATTTGCATTACTTCATAGTTTGAGAAACACCAAAGTGAAATTTTAACATTAAAACTAACCCTAAGGCACCTGGTAGAAGCAAAGCATAAATTTCTGCTTACATTCTCAATTGGGGCCTAACAGCACTCCCACTGAAAGAGTCCAATTAAACTTGAACCCCTATGCTGACATTGCAAAAAGAGAACCTCGATGGCTTTAGATATTAGAGTTATTGGCTACAACATAGCTATGTTTAAGATTTCTAAAGACCTAAAAGAAGGAATTAAAAACATGACAAAATACTATCTTAAAAGAACAAAGTTGAAAACAAACCACACGGAAATTACAGGTTTTTAAAACAAAAGTTATTGAAATTTAAAATTTGGTGGATGGGTTAAATGTCAGATTAGACACATCACTAGAGAGTTAGTGAACTAGAAAATATATGTAAGAAAATTTTCCAAAGTACAACACAGGAAGAGGAAAAATCTGAAAGTTTTTAGACATGGGAGATAGATAGAGAACCAACACTCATCTAATTGAAATTCTTAAAAAGAAAATAGAATTAGAGTGAAAAAATATTTCCAGAATTAACGGCTAAATTTCCAAAATGTACTCAAGCATTCTCAGATGAATATATCACAGTGAGTCTGCAAATAGATAAATAAAAATAATTCTACAACTAGGCATATCATAGTGAAACTACAGAATACAAAGGTAGAATCCTCAGAAAGCAACCACATAAGAGGTTACATTATCTACAAAGGATTCACTACTAGATTTCTCCCCAGAAACAGTATAACAATTTCTTTATAAAGGGGGAAAAAAAAAACCCTTTAAAAGCAAGGCCAGGTACAGTAACTCACACTTGTAATCCCAAAACGTTGGGAGGCCAAAGTGGAAGGATTGGTTGAGCCCAGGAGTTCAAGACCATCCTGAGCAACATAGTGAGACCTCATCTCTACTAAAAAATGAAAAAGAAAGAAAGAAAGGAGGGAGGAGAGGGGAGAGGAGGGGAGAGGAGAGGTATGCTGGCATGTGCCTGTCGTCACAACTACTTGGGAGGCTGATGTGAGAGGATTGATTGAATCCAGAAGTTCAAGGCTGCAGTGAGCTGTGATCACACCACTACACTCCAGGCTGGGCAACACAGCAAGACCCTGTCTCAAAAATAAATAAAACAGCTGATTACGTTCAGTATTACCAGTGTATGTGAAAAAACTTTAAGAATTTTCTTTATGAAAAAAGACAGTTGAATAATATACCAAAAGAAACTAGATAAACTGTCAAAAAGGAGAAATAAAGACCCTTTCTCACAGGGACAGAGAAAGGTGACAGTAAGTTTAATCCTAAAAGAATACTACTAATAACTAGTATTTATTGAGTATTTACTTTGTGCCAGTCATTATTCTAAGTGTTTTGCATATATTAGCTAGTTTATTATTCAAAACATTCCTGTTGAGGAAACTAAACCTCAGAGAGATTTAAAAAAAAAAAAAAAAAAAAAACTCCCCAGGATTACATGGCGTGTAAGTGGCCAAGCTGGGACGGGGATACTGTCCTGTCTCCTAACTACTAAGATTTAACTACTGGAGGTTATAATTTGGGAGATAAGGAATTAAACCTAGATGCAAAGAGTGAGATGGAAGGAGGAATGAGCTGAAGCCAAAACAACAAGAGTGTACAAGCATTAACCAGCTAAAGAGAATGAAGTGTATGCCCACCGGGGTTTTCAGCATATGTAAAGGCCCTGAGGCTGGAGGTTGCATGGCCTGAAAGTTGGCATTGTAGCTAGAGTGCAGAGAACAATGCTGGAATGAAGTCAGGCAGGCCAGCTCATGCAGGACCATATTAAACAAACCAGTAGATCCGTTTTAGAAATGTTTACCAGACCAGACGCGGTGGCTCACGCCTGTAATCCCAGCACTTTGGGATGCCGACGCGGGTAGATCACAAGTTCAGGAGTTCAAGACCAGCCTGGCCAAGATGGTGAAACCCCGTCTCTACTAAAAATACAAAAATTAGTCCGGTGTGGTAGCGGGTGCCTGTAATCCCAGCTACTCAAGAGGCTAAGGCTGGAGAATTGCTTGACCTGGGCGACGGAGGTGGCAGTGAGTTGGGATTGCACCACTGCACTCTAGCCTGAGAGATGGAGCAAGACTCCGTTTCAAAAAAAAAAAAAAAAAAAGAAATGTGTACCAATTTATGTTTACTTCTTCACAGGGAAATAGAGTTATGAAAGCAGCAAATGGGAATTCTTGCTTTGTTTCTCCCTCAAAAAGTAATTTATCCCTTTGGATTTGTTTAGATTTCAAAATCCTTGCCTTGAAAATCTAATGTCAGCTCAAGTACCTGACTCCATTACAACTCTAAAGGTTAGTTAGTGAAATGGAACAGAAGAGAAGAAAAAGTCTGAGAAAGAAACAGAAAAGTGCTATGTGATTAGTTAAACCTTAGACATGCCCTCAGTCAGTCAACTGCTCCAGCTATTTTAGAAATTAAAATGTCTAAAGTTGTTGAGATGGGCCATGTTGTGGTTGGATTGTAAAACTTAAGTATACTTTATGCCATTACATAGTCTTATTGACTTTACATAGTACTTTTAAAATGTTGTAAATAAAAGCTCCAAAGCCATTTGACCTTGAAAAGATTTCAGTACTCCCTTATGCAAACAAGATAAGTCTCTTTACACCTGATAGTTTCGGATGCCAATTCTTTAATTCTCGTGAAAATGATCATTGTTAGAATGAATACTGATATGCTTGGGCCCTTTCATCTTCGGTTTATTTTGCAGAGTGTAGTTATCTGACAACCATCGGGCCACTCAGGAAGGATTCTTCTTGACTAGAGTTCTGTTATACAGAAACTCCTAATCCTCTAATCTTACACTGATACAAGTGCTTTGCATAAAGTGGGTGTAGTGCTCAAAAGAATTTATTTATAGCCTGTCCGATAGGCTTTGTATTGATTTTTTTCAAGGACCTTCTTCCACATTGTTAAATAATTTGAGTAGCCAGCAGCGTACCCTGTAGCGTGCTTCAGCATGAGTGCCATGACGTCTCCCTGGATGAGAAGTGGGCTGCAGAAACCTCTGTAGGCCAAGCTTCAAAGAAAGACTTTTCATGTGGCTTATATGAGCCAGGAGAGAGAATTTGTTTTCCTGATGTGCCTACCTAAATTTCTTTCTTTTTCTGAGATAGAGTCTCGGTCTGTCACCCAGGCTGGAGTGCAGTGGCGCAACCTCGGCTGACTGCAACCACTGCCTCCCAGGTTCAAGCAATTCTCCTGCCTTGGCCTCCGGAGTAGCTGGGATTACAGGCACCCACCACCTCACCCGGCTACTTTTTGTATTTTTAATAGAGACTGGGTTTCACCATGTTACCAGGCTGGTGTTGAACTCCTGACCTCAGGTGATCCACCTGCCTCAGCCTCCCAAAGTGCTGGCATTGCAGGTGTGAACCACCACGTCCAGCCCTAAATTCCTTTTTTAAAAACAAAACTATAATGTGTGGTAAATCATAGTTGTAATAGCAAATTCTTAAAGTGTCATTACAAATACATCACCAAGATGTAATCAGATGTTTTGTTTACCTCTAAGGGTTTTTTTTTTTTTTTCTTTACAAAAAATTTAAAACTCCTTATGGAAAACTTGGAAGAGAGGTGAAAGAAAAGGGAAACCATCACCCATTGTCATACTACCTCACACTTCAATGTTTCCCAGCAGCTTTCTTTCAGACCCCAGGCTGCATAGCCGGTCACTTTGTCAGCTGCTCCAGGCATGCAGCATTCAGAAATATCCTCATGACTTATTATAATTCAAGATCAACAGTCTCCTGTGGTGTTACGCACACACTTCATGGCTCCAAACCTCCCTACATATTATAATCCTGTATGAAGTATTTTAAAAATGAATAGATCCTTGGCTTTGCCTCTGACCTACTGAATTAGAATCTCTGGATTTAGAGCCCGTCCATCTTTATGGGAAAAAAAGAAAACTCCCAGTCTTCTGATTTACAGTGAGTTTGGGAATCACTGCCTTCCACGGCAGATTGGGTTTTTGAGAGAGAGGGTAATAATCCACAGCCCTCTGGGTAGTCTAAGGCAGCTTGGGTGATGGGCAAACTGCCCCTGGAATATAAAAAAAGCCTAGTTGATACCAGACACATCCCTTTGGGACTCATCCTGCCACATTCATATAGACAGGAATCTCCGGTCTCTTTAGGAAGCTCCAGAAATGCATACTACTGGATTACCGTTTGCTTTCTGAGTTGGCGTTCGTTGGCTTTATAACATTTACCAAGTTTGACTCAAAGGGGTCTTAATTATTATCCTGTATTTTTCAGATGTGTCTCATCTCATTAAGATGATGGAGCTCTGTGAGTCCACCTGAACCTGAGATAATACTCATGTGACGGGAAGTTAGAGGCACCTTGTCCTTCCAAGGACTAAAGGGACCTTATTCTCATATAATAGTAAATTGATCCTACTCTGGAGCCTTCATTCTCAAATACAGAGCTTTAACTTTTATAATATGGTCCTCTGATCCCTAACTTTTTTGCCTTTCATTGCTCTGGCCTTAATGCATCCATCCACCCAACCTAACAGCTGCATTCCTTGTTAGGTCTTTGATTATTGTTTCATTTTTAGATGATCCCTCACCTTTGTCTCCTAAACTCATTCAGCTTATACGTCTGTGGCACTGAAAAGTCTTTTTCCTCCAGATGTTACCCTGCCTAACTGCTTTGACCTAATAACAGAATGAGAAATAACAGCTACCATTTTGAGAGCCATCTGTATTCATAACCCTATGCTGGATATTTTAGAAATATTACCTCTGGTTCTAAGAGCAACTCTGGAGGATAGATGATTCCTAATGTGATTTTACAAAAAAGGAAACCAAGGCAGAAAAAGGTTAAATCATCTTGCCCAAGGTTCTCCAGCTAGACTGGAGATTCAAATACAGGGTTATGTGACTTTATTTGTGAATGTGGTGCCCTTTGAATACTCTTCTGGGATGACTTTCCTTACTTAAAGTCAGATATACACCACCAGTGTTTTTGACTTACATACGATCAATGTTTTTGGTATTTGGTGCTAAGTAAATTGTTTTTTTCCTGAAAACAACCAAAATGTGCAGGAGATGTTCTACAGTGTCTGAGTTCTGTCAGTTTTAACAAGAACTCTGATGCTTAGAGCAGTACATCAACCTTGGATGGACACTGAAATCACCCAAGAAGTTTCTGAAACTGCTGCTGCCTAAACCCACTTCCCGAAACTGATTTAGTTGTTCTTGGATGATATACTCTGAGCACTGAGGGTTTAAAAATCCCTCTAGGTGATTGGAGTATGTGGCCAAATTTGATAACCACTGACCGAGAGAAACGTTTCCGGACTAGGGATAAGCCAGAGTCACCTGGCTTGCTAGATGTGACCCTTAGTTGAAAACCATTAGTTTTAGATAGAGGGCACAAGGCAATAATTTTACTTTCTCTGTTAATCTAGCAGATTCCTCTCTGCAGTCTGTCTCTTGGCAAAGGACCTGTACTTTTACTCTTTCAGGCCACGTTTTGCCCTTTAGTAGGGCCCTCATTAGCTCACCTTGAATTAGAAAAGACTAGATGTTGTTGAGACTTTAGGCCAGCTTGCCAAAGACAAGCCAAATCTCTGGGCTTATTAAAAGTTCAAAAATCTGAACCCTGAAGTTTTCTTGATTTCTGAAACCTGTTTAGTCTGGAATAAGTTTAGAGGGAAAAAAATAATCAGTTTAGGGAAAAGTTGAAAAGGTTCATGTCATCATCTTCCGAGCCAGAATGCAGATTACATACCATCTCTATCCTAACTTTCTAGGAAACCGTATTTTCATTTCACAACTTAGGAATGCCTATGATGCCTGAGTGTCTTTGAAAAAAATATTTCTGGTTCTTCCTTAGGATTCAGATTTCCCTGATTGAAAACAGCCCTGGCTTCAAATTTGATAGAGGTTTGCAACTTTTCAGTTTGTAAGTTTTTGTTAAGACCCTGTTTTTTGTTTATTACTTCAGAGGTGATCAAGAAACTTCTTGAAAGAGCAAATTCTACCTAATGACATGAGACCTCCATGAAGAAATTTGTTAGGTACACCCCGATTCTCCACTGCCCTAACACACTATACTGAGTTGCTAATGCCCACGTTCAGCACCAGAGGACATTCATGCATCATGTGACATTGCCTCAGTAAAGCTGTCAGCATAACTTTACCAAACAAGTTATATAACAACAGTGAAGCCACTGGTACAGGATAATATTCAGAATGTGACATTTAAAAATTGCAATAAGTAAAATATACTTGTTACGTTGTCAAACAAAAGAAAAAGGAAAGGATTAAAGCAACCCAAGGGCCTAGGAGCGAGTAGATTATCTCTGATATCTGTAAGCAATGCTACTTTAGCTGCCACTGGCAGATTGCAGAACGGCCCAGGAATCCATTGCTAGGGTTGTTCTGAGCTCTTTGGGAAATGGTCCTAACTGGATTTTTGCAGTGAACCTGGTTCAGTACAGATTGCCTCAGGATGTTCACTGAAAATTTAGGCTTGCTCTGGACTCCCAGAAAACATTCAAAGAATCGGGTTGTTACATACGCGGTTTCATTTTAAGCATGAAAGGAATAGATTTGGGGAAGTAAATCACTGAGTTGAACCTTCAGGGATGTCCTTCCACATGAATCAGGAATCATTCAGGATCCAGGAATCTGTTTGTTTGCCTTAAGCTCTTCTGAATTGAAGCAAAGAGAGGGGAGAGGTAGGCCTGTAGGTGAATGACTTGGTGCCCAGTAGAAGTCCAGTTTCCTGAACCAGAGATTGGTCAGCAATCACAAGCTGGCTTAAAATATTTCTGGAGATGTCTGCTGACGTCTGTAGGGTGAATTGTTTTCAAGAATTTGCATCAGAATACTTCAAAGAGAAACAAAATATGGAATAGATGAAGCAAATGTGTCAAAAATCTTTATAACTGTTTAACCTAGTTTGAGTATATGGAAATACATTATTTTCTCTCCTTTTGTCTATGTTAAAAATATTCTGACTACATTTTTAAGTAAGTTAAAATAGGGAACCATAAAATGATACCTATGTACCTTCACATTGCTCTGTATGTCCGCCTGTATATTTGGATGTAGGGCCAAGCCTATTCATTGAGTGTAGGTCCTCTGGAGCTCCAGGTTGTCTCCTTTGCATAAAATGTTCTCCCATGGTGCACGTTCAGCTTCCTTTTTCAGTCCTTTACAGTGAAATGAGAACTCAATAACGCTTATGATCCAAGAGTACAGAATTTCTCTTTATAATTTTTACAGATCTTTACAGCTGTCTCACCTTCAGCTAAGTGAGTACCAGTTCATTCTAGAAGCTCATCTCTATGGAGTCTCCAACTCATTCAACTTGGTTTTCCCAGAAATAGAAACCCTCTTTTCATCCTCATATCTCATTGATTTTTGGGATATTTAGTTAGATTACATAACTGCAAGTGCAGTCATTCCGGTGAGGAACAGACAACAAGTCTTGTTAAGCACACAACTCAACTGAGTGGAACAAAAATACATGGGGACAAAATACACTAGAGTATGGGCTGCTAGCCACGAGCCAGGGGCAGCAGTCATTGCGTTTCCCGCGGGAAGTCGAGACCGTTCCAGGATGCCTGCTACATGCACTAAGTAGAGGTCAGTTAAGAGGCCTTCAGGTTTAGGTTTTTTTCTGGGCATCTCTTGCTTTAGATGTTACAACCTCTGAGTTGCTCATTGGACCTGGGAACTTCTTTGAGTTTTAGTGGCATGAACATAATGCTTTGACTACCAAGATTCTAGGATTTTATTACACTCCAGAACCGTATCACCACTGCACTGCAGCCTGGGTGACAAAGCAAGACTACATCTCAAAAAAAAAAAAAAATTTTCTAAGTGAAAAAAGATAGACATAAAAGGTCAATATTGTATGGTTCCATTTATATGAAATATCCAGAATAGGCAAATCCGTAGGACAGATAATGGAGATTAGGGGCAAGGGAAGAGGGAATGGAGAAAGACTATTTAAGGTATGCTGTTTCTTTTTGGGGTGGTGAAAATACTCTGGAATTAGATAGTGGTGATGGTTTCATAACTAAATTGGTCCAAGCGTGGTGACTCACACCTGTAATCCCAGGACTTTGGAAGGCTGAGGTGGGTGGATCATTTGAGGTCAGGAGTTTGAGACCAGCCTGGCCAACATGGTGAAACCCTGTCTCTACTAAAAAAAACAAAAAAATTAGCCCAGCATGGTGGTGTGCACCTGTAGTCACAGCTGCTCGGGAGGCTGAGGCAGGAGAATTGCTTGAACTCGGGAGGCAGAGGTTGCAGTGAACCAAGATCACACTACTACACTCCAGCCTGGGCAACAGAGCAAGACTCTGTCTCAAAAAAAAAAAAAAGAAAAGAAAAGAAAAAAAAAACCTACTTAATTGTATACTTTTAAAAAGTAGATTTTATGGTAGGTAAATTATATCTTAACTTTCAAAGAAACTCACTATTATGAACTTCATACCCACTAGAATGGTTAAAAGAAAAAAAATAAGTAAATAAAACAACAGGTGTTGGTGAGGATGTAAAGAAATTTGGAAATCTCATTCATTATTAATGCAGCTGTAAAATGATGCAGTCACTTTGGAAAGTGATTTGGGAGTTCCTCAGATGTTAAATGTAGTTATCATATAATTCAGGAATTTTACTCCTAGGTGTTTACCCAAGAGAAATGAAAACATACCTGGAAAAATACTCGTAAATGAAAGTTCGCAGCAGCTTCATTTATAATAACCAAAAGCTGGAAACAATAGAATACTACACAGCAATAAAAAAGAAGGAACTACTAGGCCAGGCATAGTGGCATGTGCCTGTAGTCTCATCTACTCAGGAGGCCAAGGTGAAAGGATCGCTTGAGCCCAAGAGTTGAAGACCACAGTGAGCTATGATCATGCTACTACATACTACATACCAGCCTGGATGAGAGTGCAAGACCTTATCTCAAAAAAAAAGGAACTACTAATTCATGGAACCAACATGAATCAACCCCAAAAACATCATGCTAAGTGGAAGCCAGAAACCAAACACTATGTATTGCATGATTCCATTTATATGAAGTTTCTAGAAAAGGCAAAACTGTAGACAGAAAGCTGACCCGTGACTGTCTGAGGCTAGAGGTGGGAGTGGCAACTGGTGACAAACTGGCATGAGGAAATGTTTTGTGGTGATGGAAAATGTTCTAAAACTGGACTGTGGTGACTGTTTGCACAACTGTTTAAATTTACTAAGACTCCTTGAATTGTTCACTTAAAATGCATGGATTTATGATATGTAAATTATACCTCAAAAATCTGTTTTTTAAAAATCAGTCAATCTAGAACTCTGGGTATATTTGGGTCAGGAAAAAAAAAACAAAACTCTTTCTCCCCATTTTAGACTCGTCCTCCCACTGACTTGAGCTTTAACTTTGATGCCAACAAACAGCAAAGACAGCTTATCGCAGAACTGGAAAACAAAAACAGGTAAGAACACAGAGGCTGAGCCATTCTAAAGTCCAGGATTATCACGTGCGTGTCTGATTTGCCTTTTCCTGGGATACTCGGTGGCCTTTGACCACCAAGGAAGATCTAGCCTCAGTGAACCTGAGCTAGCCCAAGTCCAGTGAATGTCCTGGGCACTAATTTGTGTCTCTCTGCATGCTGTTAATTCTGGTAGTCCAAAGCCCTGCTCACCTGCGCTCAGGGCCTCCTCCCACCCATCTGTGTGACCCCCTCTCACAACTGTGTTTTCCACTCTGCTTCCCAGCAGCATTTTGCTGTATTTAGTCATCTTGTCCTGACCCATTATGCTATGTAGGACTGTCTGGTCTCTCGTTTTTTGTTTTCTTTTTTTTTTAAAAAGGGGGACCAGGCGCAGTGGCTCATACCTGTTATCCCAACACTTTGGGAGGCCAAGGCAGGCAGATCACTTGAGGTCAGGAGTTTGAGACCAGCCTGGCCAACATAGTGAAACTCCGTCTCTACTAAAAATACAAAAAAGTAACCAGGCATGGCATGTGCCTGTGATCTCAGCTACTCAGGAGGCTGAGGCAGGAGATCGCTTGAATCTGGGAGGTGAGGGTTGCAGTGAGCCAAGGTTGTGCTATTGCACTCCAGCCTGGGCAACAAGAGCAAAACTCCGTCTAAAAAATATTTTTTGAAAAGCCATTTAAAGGTGCAGGGAGCAGACAGCACGCCATTATGCACTGAAAGGTGGAAGCCAGGACAAGGAGACCTGACCTAAGGTAACAGGCGTAGGTAGAGGCAACGCAGCTGTCTATCAGGGCATCGGGAACAGGGGAAGGAAGGGGCAGGGAAGGATTAAGGGAAGACAGCGCAGGACCTGTATTAGGAGTTTGCAAGGAGTTCCCTTTTCCTCCTCGCTGAGTGGAACAGAGTAAGTAAAGTATTTTGGCTGTAATTTTCCTTTCATGGAGATTTTTCAGGTCCTTGAGGAGAGTATTTTTATGACTTTTCCACCACAAAGGATTGCTTTGTTAAGGAAGTGTCAGGTGAAGTAGTATTGAGAAGGTGTCCGTTTCACATCTTGGCCATTTGGAAGCAATCAGAACAAGATTGGTAAAGGAGGCACTGCTAGAGTTGAAAACTTGTAACGGGGAAAGAGAGAGCATGGATCAGAAGCACTGTGCGTGCAGCCCCTTTCCGTTCACCCGTCCTCTCTAGAGAGATCCTGCAGGAGATCCAGCGTCTCCGCCTGGAACACGAGCAGGCCTCCCAGCCCACCCCTGAGAAGGCACAGCAGAACCCCACGCTGCTGGCAGAGCTGCGGCTGCTGAGGTGAGTAGGGATACGCTACCACTTCCCACATGTAATCTACTACAGTGGGAACTTAGGAAACCAAAGGCAGAATCTGTTCAGTATAAACAGTCCTGGTGAGAGCAAACCACTGAAGAGTTTCCCCATTCTGTTCTGCTTCAGATGTCTGGGTTCCATTAGAAATCACTCTAGGAATGTCAGCCATTATCACAGAACTTGGTAAATACCAGTCTCCCAGCTCCGGGACCAGCCGGGCAGTGTTTATACTTCTGTGATTGCTTTAAGAAGACCACGGTGCGGCAGTCCCTCTTCTTATCTCGCTAATTTGTCTGACTTTAGAGACACTTGTCGGGAATAACACTTTGCCTTTCCTGTGAGTATATTCTCCTGGCAATTTACAGTCAGTGCAGGGCTCTGCTGAAGGAGAAGGATGCTTCCTATGCACACCTCTGAGACATGAAACCCTGGCACCAAGACTTCTACACGAAGTGTCTCAAGAATCAGGAAATTGACATAGGGTGAGAATGGGAATAGAGGGCAGCGTCAGCACCCTGCTTGATGCTGTCTTGGAGGGAATGGGAAAGTCTTCTCAGAAGTGATTTGATCCATTATTAGGGTCTTATTTCCCGTGAGCTTTAGAAAAGGTTGTGTGTGTGTGTGTGTGCGTGCACAGTCCCAGTGAGCTGGAACAGTTGTTTATGCCTATGTACAAAACATATTGGCCTTCTACCTCACACTAATTACAGAAACCAATACGGATGGATTAGACATGAATACAGAACTTTAAGTCTTTAGAAAAAAAATAGGAGAATTTCTTCAGGATTTTGGAATAGAAAGTAATTTCTCAGAATTACTGTGAAAGAAGAAGTTGGTAAATTCACATTTACATTAATATTAAGAACTTTTGCTTATCAAAAGACACATAAAGGGCAGGATTCACTTGTAGGTATCTGACATCCGTCTGGTTTTGATCAGTATGTATGAGGCCAGGGACTGCCAGTACCCAGCTAGTATAATAAAACAAGGTAGAGAACTTCACCCATAGGGTGAGTGGTTATGAGTCTTGTCCACCAGGGTTGTCTTTTCTTCCTTTATCACTATTTTTAATGGTATGTTGCTTACAGTAAAATGTATGACAAATGTGTGTGACAAACGTGTAAGATATGAAGCGTAATAGTCAAATGAATACTTAGGAGCCCACATCCTATTTGAGAACTCCTAAAACAGTGTCATCCATTGAAGTGCCCCTCCCTTACCCCATTTCCTCGTCTCCCACCTTCCCTGCTGAGTGAACCTCTATCCAGAATTTGGCTTATCATTACCTTGTTTTTAAAACAATATTACCGCATTGTCATTATCCTATATAATAAACTGTTTAGTTTTGCTTTTGTTTTCTTTCTTTCTTTTTTTTTTTTTTTAAGACGGGGTTTCACCATGTTGGTCAGGCTGGTCTTGAACTCCCGACCTCAGGTGATCCGCGTGCCTTGGCCTCCAAAGTGCTTGGATTATAGGCGTGAGCCACCATGCCCGGCTTGCTTTTTGTTTTCTGAACTTAATAGAAATATTATAGTAATATGGTGGGGGTAGTCCCAGAGGACTTCCCTCTCCACCCCCCACCCCCACCGTATTAGGATCCTTCCGTATTGTTGCATGAAGCTGTAGCTCATTCATTTTCACCTGATACTATAATCGTTTAGTCACACACAGTACAGATAAAGAATATCGCATCCAGGCTTAGGAGTTCAAGGGAGGAAGTGTTCCTAGAACATTGAATGAGTAGATCCTTCTTCTCGAGGGTCTACTGCACTGAAAATTTAAGGTGTATGAAGACTAGAAGACAATGAGGCCATCCTAAAAATTTATAAATCTGGCTTTGGAACAAAACATAACATAATTTGGTAGTTAAATAATATTGTGCCATGTCAACAAACAGTATGCATAAGAAATCTGTGTAGGGAAATATATATAATGTTATGTATATATATACACAAGATATTTTACATATATAATACCCATGTTATATAATATATAATATATGTTACATATTGTATGATATATAACATATAACAAAGATATAGATATACTTATATAATATATATTATGTTATTATATAATATTATATCTAATACCTGTATTTTATAATATTATCTGTTTTACCTACATTATATAATATATCTACATCCTTGTGGGTCTAATTTTCCTCTGGAAGCATTTGGACCCATGGAGGTGACAGAAGTTGAGCTAGACCGTGAAAGGTAGATGATGATTTGGATAGAGTATAGGACAAAACATTTTAGGTTGGAAGTGGGCTTGGGATTCAGCATGATTCCCCCAAATAATTATGGCACATTTCAGGAAAGGGAAAGAGTCTTGGAACTAAGAATTATTTTCGGTCCTTCATTACATCAATCTTTAGAGTTCCAGTGATAGGAGATACAATTAGCCAGGCAATTGAGACCAGATTCTAGAGAGTCTTAATTGTTAGCTCACTGGAAATCCTTGGAGAGTTTCAGATCATGATTTTGGTAAGTTCAGTAGATGTTTATTGGGCAATATTGGATGCATGATACTTTCTCAGTGTTTCAATACATGCAAAGATGAGTAAGGCCCATCCCCTGACCTCAACGATTTTGCATCATGGTAGGAGTGGCAGTGAGTAAAGTCAGTTAAGTGCCCCTGAGGAGCACTAATTACTGTAGTGCTTAATCGATCAGGTCCTGCTGAAGTGAGCAGGAGCAGCTTCCTGACCTTCCTGCTGAGTCACACATTAAGGAATGAGTAAGATTTGGAAGAGAGGTGAATTATAAAATGATGGAGCCCACTTAGGAAAAGTGAACCATGAGCTGGAGGTCCAGACACAAAGGGGCATAAAATAGGAGGTGAGGTGCTAAGGATAGGAGTGTAGATGGGCTCTAGAGCCGCCCTTTCCGATAGAAATATAACGGAGGCCACATATGTCATTAAAAATTTTCTAACAGCCTCATTGAGAAACCAAAAAGTAATAAGTGTCATTAATTTTAATACTATATTTTACTTAACCTGATATTTTCCAAATATTATCCTTTCAACGTGTAATCAGTATTAAAACATGATTGAAATATTTTGGTTTTTTCTGTACCAAGTCTTTGAATTCCAGTATGTATGTTACAATTGCAGGGCCTCTCAGTGCAGACTAGCCGTGTTTCAGGTGCTCAGTAGTCCCATGTGGCTGGTGGCTAATGTGTTAGCCTGGGTCTAGATTGTGCAGGGCAAGGGTCAGTGATGCTAGAGATTCTGTTGAGATCATTATGGGATGATGAAATGAACATAACTTTGATTTGAGCAGCAGTTTAAAGTTCATAGAACATTCTCATATTTATTACCTTATAGGATCCTCAGAATATTGTTGCTGTTATGTTATTAGTCCCCTTTTAGAGGAGAGAAAATTGAGGCTAAGCGACTTGTCTAAGGTTGCATATTTGGTAAATACTGGAGCTGATACTAAACTTTGAGGCTGTTGATTTCCATTCCACTGCTTTTTTCTCACCGTAAAAGACGAAAGAGCCAGACGTGGTGGCTCATGCCTGTAATCCCAGCACTTTGGGAGGCTGAGGCGGGTGGATCACTTGAGGTCAGGAGTTCAAGACCAGCCTGGCCAACATGATGAAACCCCATCTCTACTAAAAATACAAAAACTAGCTGGGCATAGTGGCAGATACCTGTAATCCCAGCTACTCAGGAGGCTGAGATGGAAGAATCGCTTGAATCCAGGGGGCAGAGGTTGCAGTGAGCCAATATTGCTCCACTGCATTCCAGCCTGGGTAGTGAGAGAAATAGAAATAAAAAGGCACATAAATTTTTCAAGAAAAATGATCTGAATATAGTTATTGATTAAATATAGGATATAAAGAAGAAAGTAACAAAGAGGACTGAGTTTTTCAGCCATGACACCTGGAAGGAAAAATAGCAGAGAGAGGGAAATTAGGAAAGAAACCCACTTAGGGAGAGAAGTCTTAAGCCTGGTTTTGGACATACTGAGCTAGAGTAGATGGCATAAAATCTATCCTCAAGGAAAAGTGACTGTTCTTAGAAACAGGGAGCCGTCCTGACCTGTCATCCTTCTTGACTGTCTCTAGTGCCGAAAGTACTTACTACTGAACCCTGTTTTCTCTGAGCAGTTTAATACAATTTCTCCACTATTAATCTAAATTTGGGCTAGCTTTATATATTTTTCAAAAGCACTGACTTTCTAAAGAGTTTTTAAATCATTCATTCACTCTAATAATATGAATCATATCTTTATATGGTAATGTAAACTTTCCCAAGCACTCTTACCTATTATTCTCAGAACAGTCCAGGAAAGTAGGTGAAACAGACATTATCACCTAATTTTATGCGGTATCAGAGGCTAACTGACTTGCTCAGAGTCTCATAACTGGTAAGTAGCAGGATCAGGTCTGAAATCCATTTCACCTGGCCTGAGATCCATGTTTGAGGGTCCCTTTATCTGATGGGCTTCTCCTCTTGGACAGGCAAAGGAAGGATGAACTGGAGCAGAGGATGTCAGCCCTACAGGAGAGCAGGCGGGAGCTGATGGTCCAGCTAGAAGAGCTGATGAAGTTGCTGAAGGTAAGAGCCCTTGTCCCACACTCAGCTCTTATCATTCATCTCCCACCACAGCCTCAGCTGCTGCCTCCCTGTGATGTCAGAATAGGATGAGACTAAAGGCTTGACTTTAGCCGAGAATCAGTTTTCAGACAAATTTCCATAAATTTAGTCTAATTGAGTATAAAAGTCATCTAAATTAGTACAGAGCCAGATTATTTAAAAAATTAGTAACTGGAAATAGGATAACGTTCTTGAGCAGTTGCTTTTATGAATAAATGAGAATGTTTATAAATAGGATATTAGCTATATACAAACGAATATTTTTCAATCACTTAAGGTTTTTTTTTTGAGATAGAGTCTTGCTCTGTCACCCAGGCTGGAGTGCAGTGATGTGATCTCTGCTCACTGCAACCTCCACCTCCCAGGTTCAAGTGATTCTCCTGCCTCAGGCTCCCAAGTAGATGTGATTACAGGTGACTGTCACCATGCCCGGCTAATTTTTTTTTGTATTTTTAGTAGAGATGAGGGTTTCACCATGTTGGCCAGGCTGGTCTCGAAATCCTGACCTCAGGTGATCTGCCCACCTTGGCCTCCCAAAGTGCTGGGATTACAGGCATGAGCCATTGCTCCTGGCCTTAAAGTTTCTATTAAGACAAGTTTTCAAATATTCCAGTTAAATACTTAACAAATATTAAGTGTTCTATTTCAATAAGTAGTACAGAGGCAACCTGTATTCTGGTTGTGCAGAAAAATTGAACCAGTAGAATATATATAAAGATACATAAGAGGAAATTTATCATGGGAATTGGCTCACACAGTCATGGAGGTAAAGAGTCTCATGTTAATGCCATCTGCAACCGGGAGAGCCAAGAAAGCTGGTGGTGTAATTCAGTCTGTCTCTGAAGGCTGAGAACCAGGGGAACGATGGTGTGACTCCCAGTCTGGGAGGTGGGTTGGGAGGTGAGTCATGTTGGATCACTGGTTTAAGTCCCAGAGACCACAGCCCTAAGAACTTGGGAAGCTCACATGTCTGAGGGCATAGAAGATGATGTTCCAGCAAGTCCGCCCTTCCTCTGCATTTTTCTTCTATCCGAGTCCTCAGTGGATTGGATGATGCTGCCCATGTTGGTGAAGGCGGATCTTTACTCAGTTTAATGAGTCAAATGCCAGTCTCTTTTGGAAACACCCTCACAGACACACCCAGAAATTATATTTTACCAGCCATCTGACTATCCTTTAATCCAGTAAAGCCAACACATAAAAATAACCATCACACAAACCAACCTAATTAAACCATTCTAATCAGTAACTTTACTATATTAGGAATAAGATAGCTTATTAGCTCTAGGTTTGGGTTATTGGGGAGCTTAATACATGCATAATAAGTCAGGTCTATCTTGTGGCATGATCGTAGCTCACTATAACCTTGCTTGAGCTGGGTTCAAAGGATCCTTCTGCCTCAGCCTTCTAAGTGGCTAGGACTACAGGCACACAAGGTCTATCTATTCTTGTTGAAAGCTATATTACAGCCCGTATACCCCAGAGCAAAGGAAGGCGTGCTTGGCATTTGAATGGCCGCCCCTGGACAGTTTTATTGGCATTGAACAGAAATATCTACCTGGTTACGTAGCAGCAATAGTAGGGTACTTGCTCCTGCTATTACTTTCTCAGGTCGTACTGCATTTTGTCATATGACATCAAGTTAACAGCCAGAGAAAATCACAAAGTGTGGAGTGCCCCAAAAGCCAGATGACAGGAGTGAATTTAATCTTGTGATAAAGGGGAGTCATTGGAGGTTTAAAAACAACAGTTCAGGAAAATACTCAGGAAAAGTTAGAACAGGGAAAAACTAAAGGATAATAGGAGCCTAATTTCATCCTCCAGGCCTGAAGTGACAAGGATCTTAACCCCAGGAGTGGTAGCCCAGGACAATATCAGTTTAGAGACTTTTCTTCAACTTCTCCATTCTCAGTCAGTCTCTTAGTAAAGAAGCTAGTGGGCATTAGCAACTTGGATAAATGTAGCATTTGTGTTTTAAACTGGCTTTTGACTTGCTCAAGACAATTACTATTTTTAGTCATGAGCTGAATTGTTGGTTGTTGTTGTTGCTGTTGTTTTTTTCCCCCTGGCTTTGGCCCTGAGTATTTGGGTTGTTTTGCATAGATATGTTTCTGCATTAACTCTGTTAGCAGGATTTTTCCTCAGAAATATTTTATGTCTGAATGGGTCTTACTTAAAGAAAATCTGATGCAAAAACCTGGCCCAGATCCCTCTAATAGTTGTCAAATATCCATCTGAGCGACCCAGTACCTCACTGTAAACAGCAGGGATGTACTTAAACATACATGGCCTGTGTAACATCTGTAGCCTCATGTGGCTTTAAAAGTCCTGCTGCCATGGAGTTAGTACACCTGTGGGATGGGAGATAATAGGGTATCCGGTCAGGCGCGGTGGCTCACACCTGTCATCCCAGCACTTCGGGAGGCCAAGGCAGGTGGATTACTTGAGGCCGGAGTTCAAGACCAGCCTTGCTAACATGGCAAAACCCTGTCTCTACTAAAAATACAAAAATTAGCCAGGCGTGGTTACATATGCCTGTAATCCCAGCTACTCGGGAGGCTGAGACAGGAGAATCGCTTGAACCCAGGAGGCAGAGGCTGCAGTGAGTGGAGATTGTACCACTTCACTCCAGCGTGGGTCACAGAGTAAGACTCCATCTCAAAAAAAAAAAAAATAGGGGATCCACTCACCTCTTCCCTGTGTCAAATCTCCCTTTTAGAAAGATGTTCTCAAAGATTACCCATGCGTAGCTGGAAAGGTCCCGGTGCCCCAGTGTGATTTTTGTAAAAGGCAAAGGTTTATGTAAACTGAAGGGAAGTCAAAGTGCCTCTCCCCTGAGTAACCCTGTGCCATTGCCTTTCAGTTGGATTGTTTTAGCAATCCCCAGAGCTACTGACTCCAAGCCCTATGCATGCCGCTGTGGCCGTCTAGTGTACCACTGATGCTTGTATTCAAGGGCTAAGCAGAATGAGCTAATGCCTGGAAGTCTACTCCCAAACCCTGAGTTTCTTTATGTTTGCAACTTTAATTTCAGTAAAATAAGCAGGACACTGCTGCCCCTGTAAGATCCCCTGCCAGGTTCTTAAATGCCTTACCATTTACCCATCTGACGGGTAAGGCTATTCAGACTGGAAGGAAGAATTTGCAAACACAAATCCAGGAATGTTGTCTTTTTATCCATTGACTAGAATTCGCAGTTGAAAATTTCACGCCCTTAGTGTCCAGCTTCCTAAAAGAATTACCACATAGTCTTAATTTTTGTACTGTATGCATATCTAAAAGGTCATACACAGGAATTATTTACTTCTATTAAAATTTCAGTATTTTCCTACTGTTAAAAATACATATTCATCAACCCATAAAAGAACCCTTTAGAATCCTAATTTTAGGCCGGGCACAGTGGCTCACACCTGTAATCCCAGCACTTTAAAAGGCCAAGGTAGGCAGATCACCTGAGGTCAGGGTTTGAAACCAGCCTGGACAACATGGTAAAACTCTGTCTCTACTAAAAATACAAAAATTAGCCAAGCATGGTGGCACATGCCTGTAATCCCAGCTACTTAGGAGGCTGAGGCAGGAGAATCGCTTGAACCTGGGAGGTGAAAGTTGCAGTGAGCTAAGATCGCACCACTGCACTCCAGCCTGGGCGACAGAGTGAGACCCTGTCTGAAAAAAACAGCAAAAAAAAAACCTTCTGATTTTAATGTAAAAGGGTTGTTCTACGTTTATTGATTTTCGGTATATAAGCATTTAATTCTCTCATAAAATAGCAGTTAGTCAAATGGACAGTCAAGTCACATGGTCCACATAGTAAATTTCCATACCACAGAGAGTTCTTTCATTCTACTGCTTCAGTAAACTATGATGTACTTTATCTTCTATTTGAAAATGATCATTTAAAGAAGCATTCATAAGAAGTGACATCATTGTTTGTTAATTCATTCAACAAAAATATTAATCCTTTTTTTGGAACAAGGCAGGGTAAAAATTAATTTTTTTGTTTCTTTAACAAAAATCTATTGAGTTCCTAAGTGTCACGTTAGGTATTTGGTATATCGTGGTGACTAGACTCAATCCCTGTCACCGAGGAGTATCAAGGACCCTCCTTCTTTGTTTTTTGTTTTTTTGTTTGAGATGGAGTCTCACTCTGTCACCAAGGCTGGGGTGCAGTGGTGCAATCTTGACTCACTGCAACCTCTCCTCCCGGATTCAAGTGAGTCTCCTGCCTCAGCCTCCTGAGTGGTTGGGATTACAGGCACTTGCCACCACAACTGGCTAATTTTTGTATTTTTAGTAGAGATGGGGTTTCAGCACGTTGGCCAGGCTGGTCTTGAACTCCTGAGCTCAGGTGATCCAACTACCTCGACCTCCCAAAGTGCTGGGATTACAGGCATGAGCCACCCTTTATTCTTTTTAATGACATAATGGAGACTGACACTCAGGCTTTCATGTTTCTCTACATATCTTTTCCTTATACTTTTTCACCTGATAAATGAGTATTAATTAATTACTAGCCTCAAAACTTTGTATCGAATCTAGAAGTGTTTATATGTTGGTGTTTCTAATCTATGTTCTACTTCATTTTCCATTTGTCTGATTTGCTTTTGAAACTCATTTACCAGGCCAGGTGCAGTGGCTCATGCCTGTAATCCTAGCACTTTGGGAAGCCGAGGCAGGTGAATCACCTGAGGTCAGGAGTTCAAGACCAGCCTAGCCAACATGGTGAAACCCCGTCTCTGCTAAAAATACAAAAATTAGCCAGGTGTGATTGTGCACGCCTGTAATCCCAGCTACTCAGGAGGCTGAGGCAGGAGAATCACTTCAACCCAGGAGGCGGAGGTCATGGTGAGCTGAGATCACGCCATTGCATTCCAGCCTGGGTGACAAAGCGAGACTCCGTCTCCAAAAAGAAAGGAGAGAGAAGAAGAAAAGAAAAAGAAACTCGTTTACCAGATGAATCCTACAGTCTTCAGTTTCAACCTCATTTGCAAATGTTTATCTAGTTTGAGTGTAAATTTTTATGTAAATGACCACAGTGGCTATGCCGTTGCTTTGACCACCTTGCCAGACCTCGTTCATGTGGAAGAGACACATGTTTTTAGGTGACATAAGCAGTTCTAAGTTTATACTTTACAATTAAGGTATTATTACCCCCTTTTAAATCACATTGGCTCTATCCTTGTCATCAGTCAATATTTAGTGACCCCAGCTGACTAGTTGATAACACAGAGGTTCTCTGACCTTGGATCTGACCTGTTTACCATGTTGAGAGAGCCTTAAAAGCTTTATCTGAATAAGTTTTGTGAGTTTAAATTATACCACACCATCCTAAACAACACTTTGCCAAAGTCCACTCTCTACTAATACTAGGGCACATGGAAGGCCTCTAAGTCCTGGAAGCACTGCCCTACCACTGTCCCCATCCTAGCCTGATCTGTGTCTACTGCAAATTATAATTTCTCTCCTGACAGACTTAAATTGCAGTCATCAGATGTCCAAGTATGAAACATTGCTTTCTGAAATTTCCCTATTCTATTGAACCACAGCAGTGTTCTCTCATACCAAACCTGGAGAAAACTGTGAAAGTAGAGAGATGTCTTAGAAACAGCTAAGAAATTACATACTGGTCTTCTGACCTCAGATACAATTTCAGCCTGTTAGGATTGCCCCATCCCTCCCCAAACATCACACTTTCCACTTCGACACAGTGCCAGCAATGAAAACATTGTATAATTGTTTGATAACTGTCCTATGAGTGTTTGCCTTGCCTCATGAATATAAGAAAAGTGTCCTGCCCCGAAGGGAAGTCTGGCAAGGAAGAGAGCTTGCTTCCTAACTGCAAAGCAGGTGCAAAAGCAGAAGTGCTCTAACTCCTCCAAGCTGCCAGAGCCAATGCTCGACGCTCTGTGCCTGGGCTCCTGTGAGTTTAGCTCTGGTCAGGCTAAAGCATCTGGCTTTGATTGTGAGGAGCACCTTCCTGTGCTGAGTTGGAGTTTCTTTAAGAGATTTCTCAGTGCCCATTTATTTCTACTCCCTGTCTCTCCCTTGCAGTAATAAAAATTATATTCTCCAAGTGTTTACTTACCCTCTCCCTTTTGTAATTCCTTTGCTTTACTGAGGTCTTTCTCACCATGGCACCCAGATCCATAGACTGTGTGAGAGCAGGAGCACTTACCATTCCTAAGACTTCCACATACATGTTCAGTAAAGACTGGCTGCGTGGATTGGTCCAATTTAAATAGAACCATTTCACAGCTGTTACATTTACATACTAGGCCAAATAGCTGAGGTTTCCTGACTACAGTGATCCATATGAGGCACAGAAAGTTGAAATGAGAAAGACCCATTAAAAGAATATGCAAATCAATAGGAAGAAAACAGAAAAGACAGGGTAGATGAGTAGCAAAGAACTGAAACGAGAGAAACTTGAAAGTGTTCTCTTTATCCTTTTTCCTACAGTGTCTAGTGGCACATCCATTTGGGAAGTCAGCTGATAGCCAGCAAGTGCCTGCTCTATGTACCATCATTGAAAGGTTCTAAAAGACAGACCGGCCAGGCGTGGTGGCTCATGCCTGTAATCCCAGCACTTTGGGAGGCTGAGGTGGGCAGATCACCTGAGGTCAGGAGTTCGAGACCAGCCTGGCCAACATAGTGAAACCCCAGCTCTACTAAAAATACAAAATTAGCCAGGTGTGGTGGCACGTGCCTATAATCCCAGCCACTCAGGTGGCTGAGGCAGGAGAATCGCTTGAACTCGGGAGGCAGAGGTTGCAGTGAGCCCAGATCGCACCACTGCACCCCAGCCTGGGCAACAAGAGCAAAACTCCATCTCAGTAAATAAATAGATAGATAGATAAATAAATAAATAAAAGACAAAGACCATTTCTTTATGTTTCCAATGCTTTCTGCCTAAGAGGTATTAAATAAACCTGAGTTCAATTAATGAAAAACTGAGGTCAAGGATTCTTTTTTGAATGACCTTTCAGGGTCTCCAAGCAGTTTCCAGTTTACTGGGGGAAGTGGGTATGTATGGGATTCACTGGAAAAAAAAAAAGACGACACTGTGCCTGAAAGCAAGTAGATGTGGGTACAGTTCCAACATGTTAAGTGTGGAGAGGGGATCAAATAAGAAAAGAACCTGTCATTGGTAGAACTGCTAGTTGGGAAGTTATTAGAGCAGTGGGTCTCAGACTTATATGCACCAGAATCAGAGAAAAGGTTGAAGGCGCTGCTGTGTCCCACCCCTAGAGCTTCGGTTTGGTGAGGATAGGGTGTGGCACAAAGTTTACATCTCTGACAAGTTCCCAGGGGATGCCGATGCTGCTGGTCTGTGTTCTATGCATTGAAAACCACTTGCCTAGATAAATGTACCTAACTGCCGGGCGCGGTGGCTCACGCCTGTAATCCCAGCACTTTGGGAGGCTGAGGCGGGTGGATCACGAGGTCAAGAGATCGAGACCATCCTGGTCAACATGGTGAAACCCCGTCTCTACTAAAAATACAAAAATTAGCTGGGCATGGTGGCACGTGCCTGTAGTCCCAGCTACTTGGGAGGCTGAGGCAGGAGAATTGCTTG
>PVKV010017228.1:0-48331 GCA_004027835.1 Alouatta palliata
GCAATTCTCCTGCCTCAGCCTCCCGAGTAGCTGGGACTACAGGCACGTGCCACCATGCCCAGCTAATTTTTGTATTTTTAGTAGAGACGGGGTTTCACCATGTTGACCAGGATGGTCTCGATCTCTTGACCTCATGATCCACCCGCCTCGGCCTCCCAAAGTGCTGGGATTACAGGCGTGAGCCATCGCGCCCGGCCAAGTCTAAACATTCTTAATTATCACTTACAATTAAGTACTATAAGGCCAGACCATTTTAATGTGTCATTGCTGAGTAAATCATTCAGGTAAAATTTTTCCATCTGCAAATGTTTGCCCTTGCTGTGCTCTGGCATATAATGCGCTGTGCAAATCCATGGTGGTATCACATCATGACTGCATTATTTTCTAAAATTGCTAAGGCTAACCTAAAATCCAGTGTCTCAGAAAATGCCAGTTCCTAGCTATGTTAACATGGTTATAATACTAACGCTAAAAAATTATAAGTGATAATGAAATATTTTGCTGAAAGATATCAAAGGGCCTTGGCTGATGGTGGTGGCCCAAGGATGTCATTCTGTAAAAATCACCAATAAATTATATGGGTCAGCTGGATGGCAGTTATGTTAAACAGAGCTCCACACTTTAAGGCACCATAAGATGGCTGCAAAGGAATAATAATGACCTATTTATTTGAGGCAAAGGAAGTGAATGACAGTGATGAAAATACGGTATGTATGTCAGTACTCCAAACTGCCTGAAGCCTTTATGTAAAAATAATTTCTGTTCACATCCTCAAATATTTCTTCCAAACAGAAGGGTGCACTGTGACTTGATAAATTTCCCCTTGAAATAGATATCATGACAATTAGGTTGCTACAAAACACGATTTGATGTGTAGCAGAAGGGTACAAATAGGCAACTTTGGTGCCTTTCTTAAAGAATCCATTTTTAAAACCTTTCTGATATTTGAAAACTCAATTAGCAGCTATAATATCACAGCAGAAACAGCACATGTTCTGGGCAAAAGAAATCAAATAAGTACAATATACTGTAGCCATTAAATAAGGCTGTTAACAGCAAGATAATTTATTTTAAGGGTAGAACAATGTCTGGCAGGTGTAGACATTTTTAACTGCTAATCAGTGTATATGAGTGAGGTTTAACAGAAAGAATCAAACTGGATTTTAATTTGTATCAGCAACTATATTTCCTATAACTCCCAGATTTGCCAGACAATTTCTAGAAATAAAACTATGGCACTGGAGAGTCCCATTCGCTTACAAGCAAGCCTCCTGTAGTAAACTAGAGGTTGTTAGGACATTCATGACAATGAAGAGTAAGCTTATTGTCTAAAGAAAGATAAGATTTATTTTTATAATTAGTAAATGACAAGACCATGACATTAATGACCATGACAGCAGAGTTGTTGGGGGGGGGTACAGGGGGCACATAAATCCCCTATGAATTCAATCTTCTATTAACATAGTTTACAGATTCTTTCCTAAAACCTCATTTTGTTATAAACTCCATTTCAGTGACATTACATAAAACGCTTGCCCGGACTGGAATCTATTCAGTCAACAATATGGCCTCCATAGGGAGACGACAGGGCAAATCTTAAATGAGACATGGGGAAGGGAACAAATGTTTATCCAGGGCTGGGCACTGTGCTTGACATACTTTTCTCTCTCAAAAATCCTGGAGTTTTCAGTATCCCCACTTTAAAGATGAAAAACCTGAGACAGAGAGATTTAAATAAGCTGCCTGATGTCATTCATCTAAGTGGCCAAGCTGGTGCTTGAACCTGGTTCTATTAGATTCTCCGGCCCATACAGCTTGCATTTTTTACCAGCCAGCATCAGGCTTTCATGCCACAGTTCACACTGGCTCTGCCTTAGAAAATGTACTTGCTTTTAAAGAGGGTTATTTGCCTATGAGCAACTTCTGATTTTTTTTATTTCCATATTTTATCCAGAACACAATTACACACTTTAAGATGAGAGAGAAACTGTCCTGAATGTAAAACACCTTGTTTACTACTGCTTCTTTCTTTCAGTGCTCGGCACTCTGCCCCTACAGAAAGTGTTTCTTACCACTGCATGGCGGGGCTTTTGCCAGCACCACAAGCTCTCGCCCGTGCTGTCTGGCTGTTCATAAATAAAGCACTTCATTTACACCTGGGGAGTCTCTCTAGTCTGGACTATAATAAAAGGCAAGTCACAGTTAAAACAGAATTGAGTTATACTATGGCAACTATGTAAACTCTCACTGACATAGAGAAGGAGCACCCGCAACTCTTAACAGGGATGACAGTTTGCCCAGAGAAAGAGCAAATAAAGTTCCTTCACCTACTCCTTCAATAGCAAAATCATATTAGGAAAACCCTCTGCTCTATGGAAGACTGAACCTAACATTAAATCAGCATAGTCATGTTGTCTAAATAGGAGGAGTCAAACCAAAACTAAAGATCGTTAAAAGAAAATCATCCTGCTGATGATCAATGTAAGTTATTACTTTAACAACTCCACTATAGTTCTTGAAATTTTACACAAATGAAAGGCTCAGGGTTATTCATTCCTACCCTCCTAGGTTTGAAATTTTCAAAGCAGCACGTTTTGGAAACCTTGTTTTCTGTAGATGTGTGAGCCCTCGCTGACTTGAAGCTTCAAATGGCTTGTCAATTATGCTCATTTCTGTTGGATACTATTTTTACAACCCTGTTCAGGATGTGTTCACCTTAGAAAAAGAACCTCTAATCCCTACCCGAAAAACACCATCACTAGCAGAGGCACTGCAATTCCTGCTAACGTTTCTGAGAGCTAGTACAGAGTCGAGTACGTTTCAGAAGAAAGAAAAAAATTAAGATTCTGCTGAAACCCAGAGGGAAAAATCTTCCTAACTGCATATGTTCCCCCAAGTCGACATAAACACAGTGCTCACTACGAATCATTAACAAAGCTATTAAGATTTGATTTCTATCTAAGCAATTATTGTCAGCATATTTTATACATTTCCTTTAAAAGACTCAATCCTATCTTTCAATTCATTAAACTGTTGCCGGCATTTCCAGAGTTTTATATCAAATCAGAAACCTATTTGAATGAATAAGAATTACAGTAAAAGTAATTTGAAAATAAATTATTCGAAGTTCAAGCCACGAAAGCGTTTGATGAAAGAATTTAGCTCTATTTAAATATTACAGTAACATTTTTAGGAATCCAATGTGCAGACAAGAGACAGTGAGAACCAGTGTCCAAAGAGAGGGGCCCATCAACTGGATTTAAGGTTAAGGGTGTGACCTCTTCAACACAAATGCAATTCTTTATTTCCTAGACAGGCACATTTCAACCTGCATGAACATTTTAATATTTATCTAAAATCAAAAGCAATCAATCTGTCTGCTGTTTACAAAGCTTCTCTTAACCTTTTTGATCCCCATCCATGTTTTGTTACACCAAACAGTAAGTTGAATATGTTGATTGTCTGCTCCAAAGACTGTCTACTTAATGGTGAAAATAATTATGAAAATGAACCACACAGATCACAAGCTTAGAGATAAACTAAACCAACTCAACAAGTAATGGAATGGACAAGACTATGTGACATTGACCCAAACACTTCATCTGCATCACCGTGTTTTTTACAGAACCCTATGGAATCCAGAATCAATACAACTGAATAGAAAGAAACTTGGAGATCAACTCTCTAACTTTAGGCCCAGGGAGTAGATATACCTGAAATCATATGGCAAGCGTGAGGCCCAGCCACGAGTAGACACCAGACCTCTTGACCAAGTCATCAAGATATTTCTATTCTTGGCTATTTCTAAATAATACCTTTGATTTATTGCTAATTACAAAAGCAATATATGCTCAAAGGTTTTCGTTGTTGTTTTGAAAGCTTTATTTTATGTAGTATCTCTGTAACACTGTATTCCATGGCATGGAGATGGTCAGGATCTCGAAAGAATCTTCTGCTATATAATTACTGTTGTGTCACTTGAGCTTATAAAAGGAAAAAATATTTTATTTAATCTTTTATAATCAGTAAAAGGTGAGGCAAATTTTTGAATGGCAAGTTAAAGAGTAATCTTCCTCCGTGCTGGTTTTTTCTTCAGTTAAAATTTTTGATTTCCCCAGAATACAAAACAAAAAATATCATCTGACACAACATTAAGCTATTCATGAATATTCTGTATATATATTCTTGTTTAGTTGACTAATGGCAAATTAACCTTCTCTATTTTCGCTTAAACACATACTATAGGTATGTTTGATTAGCATTGAATTCCAAAAGCTGATTACTATGCATGCTTTGATTATGTAATTACATAATAGAGTATAATGGCTCCTTTGGAGTCATTATGATCTATATGGCAAATATGTTTCAGTTTTGCTGTAGTTTAAATACACGTTGAAATGACAGCTCATAACAAGGTTCCACTTTTCAGTCTTATTGGGCATTTTCCCATTCATCCTAACATCTCCTTGACACCAATTAAGGTCTATTGTGTCAAGCTGCATACACTTTTGAGAAATTCCTTTTGTTTTCTTGGCATTCAAAAGAGGACATTAATTTTAAAAGCTGTATTAAGCAAAAGGCCTGGTTTTTAAAAAAAAGGCTGAAATTCCATCCTTCATCCACCCTTTGAAAGGTCTGCAGGGAATCACATCTAGTTCATTAATCACTGCTCAGACAACCACAAGGGGGTTAAAGATGGAATTTCACCTTTAACTCCAAAATGCACATGAACGGAGAAGAGCCAAGAATACTGATGCTTAGGGTAGTGGCTCACCACAATGCATTCCACTCAGGGTCTAACTCAACATCAACCACACCATGTAACACAAAGGCCCATTTTCTCAAACCTGATGTCTTCTAGTGTTCCTTATATTCTGAAGTTCCTTTGGGGAGAGGCAGCTGTGAAATAGCACAGCAAGGTTTCTCTTTCAAAGTCCCCAGACTGAGTTTTCCACAGGTCTAAGGCCAAGAAAACTTACCTAGGGAATAGATTTTTGAAAACTCAACCCTCAACTTACACATTAGAGAATAGTCAGGTTTTTAAAAAGTTATTGGAAAGAATTATGTAAATTAGGAAAAAAGTTATTGGAAAGAATTACGTAAAATTTCTTTTGTCCCCATGAAATCTCTTTAACGTCAGTTTGCAAGTGATTTCTGCTTTTCTCTCCCAAGAGAATGATCTCTCACACCATGCCAAACCAAAGGTGACCAGAGTCTTGACTTTAAAGACTAATATGCATCAAACCATTTCTACCTTTGTGTGTATTGGTTTTTGACATTAAGGCTGAAGAACGGAGGTCAAGCACAGTCCAACTTGGATTTACATACAGGATGGTATCTCTTTTGTGAGAGAAAACATTGATTAGAGGGTGAAAACTCTTTTCAAGGAAGACTGTGACAAAAGAAAGTAGTTACAGCATCCCTGCCTGTGCTACTTCAATTTCAACCATCACATTAGCTGGCTTCTCTTTAAAAGACTCTAAGCTCAATACAACTTTTTAATCAGGGACCACATCACTAAGAGGGCCAAGCAATTATGATGCTTAAGGTCTGAGCTGTCTGATCCCATAAAAGGAAGAGGTGCAATTCCCTCTATAGAATGTTTATGCAGAGTGACAGTCATCCACTAAACTTGCAGATCTGAATTAGCTTTTCCATTAAAATTCACTTATCAAAGAAGCTAACGGCAATAAAAGAAACAGGAATATAAAAATAAACCATAGAAGATAATAATAATCATTGAATCCTTTTGCTTTTCACACTGGAAGGTGAAAACCCCAGACTTTTTTTCTCTTACTCCTTTTCATAGCTGGATAGGTTGCATGGCCTTTTTGTTCATAAGCAAGACAGAATCTTTTTTTTTTCTTTGGAGAGAAGATAGCCTAACCCTGAAGAAAAACTCTCACCAGTGGACAGGTTTTATGACAATTAAGAGAGAGAGAGAAAAAAATAGGACCCCCCAAAGTCGAAAAGCCACTGCTTCATTTGTTTGTGAGATGGCATTGAAATCACCCTGTGGAAGAGTCATTTTAAGTCTGTTAAATCTGCTTAGAGGCTCTTGGGAGAAAGGGGGCTCTTAAATAAATATTAATTAGAAAAGAACTGCAGCCATCCAAAGTGGACTTTGGAGAAGAACAATCTGAAGCAGAGGCTTCTTATAAAACTAATTGTGTTGGCAAAGCAAGCAGTTTCTTCTCAATGGATGTGATTCTGTGATGCTCATTTGTAGCAAAAAAAAAAAAAAAAAAAAAAAAAAAAAAAAAAAAAAAAAAAAAAAAAAAAAAAAAAAAAAAAAAAAAAAAAAAAAAAAAAAAAAAAAAAAAAAAAAAAAAAAAAAAGAAAGAAAGAATAAAGGAATAGTTTTAGATTGAGCTGCTTCAGTAGCAATTCAAAGCTGGGTGGTATTCCAGCACTTCAAAACATATGAAGTTTCTTTTAGACAAAATGGAGTTGTGCTGAAGGCCAACTGTTGATCTTCTCTATCAACCACTTTGCTAATGAACTAATAAAATGATATTATATTCTAGGAGATATTAAATGACTGCTTTCTAGAGTGAAAACTCATTGTACAAAATTCTGCTGTTGACAAGCATGGGCTATTGAGAAGGAAACTCAGATTCTTCTAAAAGGGATGAACTGTGTAAATAGCAGCTGATAGCTGATGAAGCACAAAGCCTCACCACATCTGGTGTGGTGGTCATGGGCCCGACATTAGCTGAAATCTAGGATAATAGAACCAACTGATTTAATTCAATATAGACCTATTTACATTTCCCAAACCATAAGCTATTCACAACTAAAACAAAAGGTTTACAGGATTAAAACTCAAAATACATATTTGAAATCACAAAGGAAGACACAAATATTACATTCTACTGTTCCTATAAAGATTTAAGGGAACTTAGATTTCACTATTACCCCAGAAGAGATCTTAGTAGCCAAACTATTTATTATATACACCGCAGCAGCCTCTGGTGAGCTCTAACTCTGTAAGAAAATGTAACATTGGCTTTCCCTAGCCAAATTAAGGAAAAATTTAAGATTTCAAAGCTATGGGGATGGGTGACGCTACTGTGGTCTCTTCTACTTTAACTGATACTTCTCAATCCCCATGAGTCATACGCATATCAGAGATGTAGGCTGTTCACAATACTTGCCATTACTAGTTATTCTTTATAAAATTATTTAAATTGAATGTCTTTACAACTCAATCCTCAAGTCTCAATGGAGATAAAATGTGTATTTCCCTTATTTTATATATCCTAATTTTAGGTACCCTACTTAATATGATTTTCCTTTTGATAAGAGGTACTGTGATTAAACTTGGGTCACTTTTCATTTCAGCTCACTAAAAGTTGTGTTTTTCCCCCTTTACATTTGCCTCTAGGGTGTTAAAAGATTAACAATTAGTGTAAGATATTTAAAATCATAAGACTGTAACAGGTAACAATAATTACTACATAAAGGGAAGAAAAGGAAAGTGGCTGCTATTCTCCATGTTTAGAGGCAAGAAAAGCAAATTATTTTCCAAAGTACTTATTATTATTAATTTTTCTAATATTAAGAAAACTAACTGTTATCTGGAGGGGGTATTATTTTAATCATCTGCATGATAACAATAGCTAATGTATTTTAAAAATGTTTTCTGTGCCAGATGATACGCTTTTCTTTTTTAATTTCTTCACATTATCTCATTTAAACCTCAAAACAATCTTATGTGGTTCAATATCCCATTATCATCCCCATTACACAGACAGGGAAACTAAGATTTACATATGCTGAATTAGTGGTTAGAAACAATATCTGAACCTAGGTCTGTTTAACTCCAGATTTGGTGCTATTAACAATTATACATATTAATGAGGTATCTCAAAGGACATTAAGCTTTACAATGCTAAAAGAACAGAGGAGAACTAATGAATGAATCTACAGTATCTCATTTTTATAACTCAGGAATAAAACTAAAGTAACACTCTCAGCATATAAAAGAATCTGAAGCCAAACAGCCCATCTATCAGCAATCAGCATGTTCCAATATGTGATACTGATAAAATTAGCTCTATAACAGGGTCTTTAATATTTAGTGAGGAGATGCCTGTTCAGCCAAATGATTCAAACTCAAAAGGCAGCTCACCTCCTACTTACAGCATTTACAGTATCTGCTTCAAGGGCATTCATTAGTATTGACAGTCTATGTGGCTGAAATTTGGCTGTAATAGCAGTCTCTCTCTACATCTCCTCGTTCATTTTTCCTGCCAACAAGAGTCATTGAAAACCTTCCAAATTTAAAGCTTAGAGATGACAGGACAAGCAAGTAAGGATATCAGTTGGAACACATCAGATGTGGACTCAGAGTGAATGTCAGTTTCAACTGACACTACTACAGAAACAGGAAATAGGGAAAGTGGGAGGGGAGAGAGGTTTCATTTTCTTATTCTAGAGAGTATTTTATGAGTGTGTGTAATATGGTTTGTTCAAGAAACAGCTGTAAATCCATGATAATCATCATGCTGAATAATGCTGCAACATTCAACTTACCCACATCTCCTACCAGGAAGCCAAGTAGCTTTGGACTATTACATGAAACAGCAATGTCTTAGCAGGAAAACTGGAGTCCATGACTAAGGCCCTTATTGCTGAGTTATTCACTCTATCATCTGTCAATCATAAAGCAAGTGCTAGTGGTTTTTTGTTTATTTGTTTTTAAAACTGGATTCCTCAGTTGCTGGTCCCAGCTCAATCTGGGAAGACATATACTAGAGGTAGAAAGCTCTTTTAAGCCAGAGTTTGATGAAGGAATTGCATATGGAGAGAAGTCAGTGGATGAAAGAGATTGCAGATTCTACTCTTATGCCTGCTGATTCCCCACTGCAAAGCCTATGTCAATTATTCATAGTAACTACACAAACTGGTGCCATTATAACAATAACTTGATTAGTATCAGCCAAGTGTGGGCTGCTGATTAATCATCACTGAAATTAGACATAAGTGAGAAGAACACTACTCATGATTTATATTTCACTAATAGGGGGCAGCTAAGAAGAAATTAGACCACCAGACTTGGAAAACGGGAATTTTTGTTGTAGTTTTGAGCTTACTGGTGGTGAAAACAGGAAAAACTCTGAAACTCTGAATGTTTCTGTATTTTAAAGTAGATAAATGTTCTCTCTCCAATAGAATTATTAAGAGAATTGAGTGAAGTAATGCCTATGAAAGTATTTAAGCTCCAAAAATGCCAAACAGAGAACTATTATCTTCTCTTCCATATTATTAGCACCATCACCACCTTTGCAGCCTCTGTCTGTGTTGTGAGGAGCTTCTTATGATCTTCCATAATTGGCTGAATTTTGTTTTTACTTCAGAGGTTTAGCTACAATTATTTTAATTCTAAGGCTAACTAAAAGGCAGAGGAAAATTAAAATATCTTTATCAAACATTTATATTGAATTGCAAATTAAAAACCACAAGTGTGGAACATATAAGGTAAATAGCAGATGTGGGCAGAGGACCGGACATTTGGAACTGCAATCTACAGCATTAAAAACATGACTTATCATCTGGGTTCCCTCCCTTTCTGTATAGGCCCATAAGTTCAGAGAGCAATTGCCATGTTCAAAAGGAGTGAAGGGTGCCTAGTGTTAGTTTGGTAATGCAATACACCCTTCTCCCTGGAAAACCTAAAAAATCAGTATTTCAGATACGAAACATCTTGAGGGAATATGATGTTCCACAAAAGTCAGCTTTCCATATAACTAAACCTCTCTTTATAAACACTGAGACTAAAACTAAATGAAATAAATGAAACATTGTACAAAAGCTTGCTGTCTTCCCCATTTTCTCTGTTCTATGCTTCTATACAGGGAGGACGTCATGAATTACTGAAATATGTAGAAATACTTAGCTTTCCTGTAAGGCAGGGGTGTCCAATCTTTTGGCTTCCTGGGCCACATTGGATAAGGAAGAATTATCTTGGGCCACACATAAAATATACTAATGACAGCTGATAAATACACACACACACACACACACACACACACACACACACACACATCTCATGTTTTAAGAAAGTTTACGAATTTGTGTTAGGCCACATTCAAAGCCATCCTGGGCAGTATACGGCCTGTGGGCTGCGGGTTGGACAAGCTGGCTCTAAATAGTCTTAGACTGTTAGGCTTGCACGTGTCCTCTGCTGCTTCCCTCGAATGCTGGCTGTCACATCTCACAGATAATTCCTGCCTTTAGGACTAAGTGCATGAGCTTTGAGAAAGCTACCAGGTGTTGAGACCTTTCCTGCTTCCTCATGAGTTACTGGGTGTATCTAAGATGTTTGGGGTCTCTGGAAACCTATTCTTCACTAAGTGGTATGCTCCTATGGCATCAGGGGGCATCATTTTCCCCTTTCAATTGACACTGAACAAAGAAAAGTTGTACAGACAACATTTTAATTAAATAATAATATTTGATTTAGTTTGATAACTATACAATGACACTGATAGATATTCTTAGGCAAAAACACACCCTTGAAAATAGGAAGCAAATCAGTACATAATTGATGACTGACAGTAGTTACTGACATAATTTCTTATTTTATTGCTTGATCAAACCCACCTATTACTAATCTACTCATCAAAGCAGGAAAAATGACCATGAAGGAATTCCTACTTGTCCTGCAGGATTGAGCTCAAAGTCATTAGCTTTCCCCATGAAGAGAGATCTGTTGACAGCCCAGGTTTCTTGACTTCTGACTCACACAAGCTGTATGTGTCTCAGTCTCGGTACTCATTACACGGATTGCTCTGTGACTGTTTATAGGGTTATTTCCTTCATTCGATTTTGATCTGAGTTCAGTCCTAGCTCTGCCAGTTATCAGGCAGAACTTGGGAAAATTAAACTCTCTAAGTCTCAGGTCTCTCACACATAAAATATGCATGATATACCTCCCTTGCTAGGTTATCTTGAGGAGAAAATGGGATAATCCACGTATTTGTACAGCTTGAGTCTTGATACATAAGCTGTGTACCAAAAAATATATGTTGTTATTTTAATTATTTTTAGCTCCTTGAGAGCAGTCATACTATCTTAATCATTTTGGTATCTCAAAAGCATAATAGAGTGTTGGCTGAGAGAGCAAATGCTAATAAATGTTTGTGGAATAAAGTTATTAAATGTAGGCTGTTTAAAGACTTCATAGGTGCTAGGTGCTCTCGTTTTTTGAGATAATTGGTCCAATGGTCCATATAACATCAAAACCTATTAAGTAGCATCCATATCTCACATGAAATATAATTTTGAATTAAAATTTTCAAAGGATTTTTGCTTTCAAAATTATTTCCAATTGTGTATTTTATTCTGAAGGCAATACTATTCCATGTCTCGGGGATTTTCACAAGGCTCTTGAAAAGAAACAGGCCTTAGCATTACACCTAGAGAAAACAGCCCTGCTTCAAGAAGTTCCTAATGCTGCAAGGGAGACAGACAGACAGACACACACACACACACACACCCCGCATACTTGTAAGTCACAAGTTACTAATATGCTATGGGTACCATAGTAAAGGATGACCAACTCAGTTGCGATGAGGGCGCAGCTTTTAGAGAAGGGGAAGAAGGAGATGAAATTTGAAAGGAGGATCATGGCATATTTGGAACAATGTGAAGAATACAGTGTGCTCTGAAGAGAAACAAGAAGGAACGTTTTCTGGAAAGGTCATTAGGTCCAGATATCGAATGACATTGCATGCCAGCCTAGGGAATTTGCACTTTATCTTGCAATTAATAGGGAGCCATTAAGTGATTTTAATCCAGGGAATATGATTACACCTGTATTTTGAAAGCTAACTTCTATATAGAGAGGGATGGGAAACTGAAGAGGAAAAGGGCTGGAGTCAGGAGGATCAGTTAAGAGACTGCCAGAGAGTGTGCAGGAGCTGGTAACAGTCACAGAAGAGTGTAGAAAGGAGGAAGCAGAACTCAGGAGAAGGAAAAGAGAATGAGCAGGAGTCGAGAATACTTCAGAGGTCAGGCACACGGGCTTTGGCACCAGTCAGCGTTCCCCTTTTAAAGGAAGAAATGAGTATTCCTTACTCACCTC
This sequence comes from Alouatta palliata, assembly GCA_004027835.1. NCBI lineage: Eukaryota > Metazoa > Chordata > Mammalia > Primates > Atelidae > Alouatta > Alouatta palliata. The sequence continues at coordinate 12,092 of PVKV010017228.1, forward strand.
TATAAACATCAGTTAATGACTAGCAGCCTTCTAAGGAAAGACCAGCAAAGAGCTAAGTTCAGAAGTTAGAAGGCAAAGGACACATACATTCTCAATATGACTTAGATGGGTTTTCTGTAGCACCCAATTGTACCAAAAAGATAATAAAGACACCTGCCCACCAGCCCCCTCAGAGCTTTGCTATGCTGTGTTGTTGACCAGCAGTTTTGACAATCCGTGGGAGATTACTAAAAATGCAGAATCTGAAACTCTACACCAGACCTACTAAGTCAGAATGTGCATTTTAACAAGAGACTCGGATAATTCCTATGCATATTAAAATCTGAGGAGTGCTGGCCTAGAGTGCATTAATTCTAATCACTCTTTTATATCACAGTCATAAACACAAGACTAACGGCTAAATCAAGGGAGATCCTATAAAGAGGAACATTCCTACACAACTTGTTTTGAGGAAACTGGTGAATCTCAGTGTGTCATGGGATAAAGAAGATCATGAATCCTAGCCACCAAATGAGGCCAGTTTCCGGGAATAAACATGTTTAAAAACAATTTTTTAAAAATTTAAGGTTGCATGAAGATAAATTGGTGTGGCTCATGGATAAAGTCAATAGAAAGCAGAATGTAGAATTCTTTCTTAAGTTGCAAACAACAACCGACGCAGAGATGAAAAATAACAACAACGAATGCACAAATGAAAAATCCTCTCCCAAAGCAGCTAGCTGACTGTGACCAATGCAAATAGATTATTTTGCACTTAGTTGCAAAAATAACTACTTCTAGCCAGCGCTCTCACACTTAGTGGGGTCTGTCAGTTCACATGCTGTAGTACCCTAGTTAAATTTTTGCTTATTTGGTTTTATTGTTACTGTGTGTTTTGTGTTTGTGAACTTTAGGCCAGTGAAGACAGAAACGGCAAATAGGGAAATAAAGCAAGTGTTCCAAAATGAAAACTGAAAAGAGGCTGCAGAGGTTTGTTATAAAAGTGATGAAATCCAGCTATATGATTTGAAGGCAGCAAAAAAAAATAAAAGCTATCCTACCCATTACAGCAGGCCTTTTCACTCTGGCTAGCAGATAAAATTTGCTGCAAAAATATAGGTAACGGCATAAACAGAAGTTTAAGAGAAATAACAAGAGTCTTAAGCTTGAGGCAGAAAGAATCAGGCTTGGGATGAGCCTCATAGAATGTTCAGGGGAAGAAAACGTAAACAGCAGTTTCATTTCACACAACCTCTTAATGAATATCCATGGATCAGCCTGGACTGCTGGCCCTGTTCTCAGTTGCTGGAGTCAATGTGCCTTGTGCCATCGAGATATAGGCTAACGGCATCATTAGCAGCTGCTCACCGAAGGAAGTAACACTTACCTTGAAAGCAGAGAATTCACCTCAGAGTGAGAGTTTCAGTATGGGGGAGGTTCTTTCCTATCACTCGGAAGATTTGTATATCTAGGACTTCAATTTGTTTCGGTTTTCTAATAAACTTTTTTCTGGTTGGAGGTGGGCAAGGAGAGAGAGGTGAGTAGCAAAATGGCCACTGCCACGTTCTACTTCCTATTCTTTCTGTTCTTTAACATATGGTGATTGCAATAGGTTCACACTTACTCCTTCCTCTAAAAAATTTTTTCTTATATGAAAGCTGTTAGCTGTTCCTACCACTGGTATGTCCAGATGCCTTCACTGCAATAGGAGCAGATCTCTGAACAGTTTTCTGCTGGGTTACTGAAGTGAAGTTTCAGAGAGAATAACGTTCTGAATTTTGGGCTCTTAAAAAAGTCGTTAGGTTTATAGGCAGTCATGCTTGTCACATTTAGAGTGTGAATTACATACTTCATGGAAACCCAGTTAAGCCCCTGCAGTTGTGCACTGCCATAATTTCTGCAGAACAAGCACCAACAATTCAGGAAGTTTATTACGACTACTTTTCATGTATAAGATGCCAAAATCAACCCTTCCAATGTTACAGTTTTTCTTTTTTAAAAAAGTTTTTTTAATAAAGGAAAAAGAAAAACCCTAATGGGCTACTTGCTGTTCTATTCACTTTTTAGATTTTTCAATTTTTGAGTGACTGCCAGCACCAGGGACTCTTTGTAGCACCTTATATTTGGGATATAATAAAAACATGAAATGATTAAAAATACTGTGAGTGTAACTGCAGAAGGAACTATATATTCTGGGCCCAAAGAAGGCCATTTCTTCACGGAATCAGACAGACTCCATTTATGTTATTAAACTGTAGCACTATTCACTGTCCAGGCTGGAAGCTTCCTGACATGTCAAAAGCACTAAATTTGTCTAAAGCACACATTAGAACCTTAACCTTTAGAATGCTGGTATTCTCTGGCATTATAACCAGGGGAGCACAGGAGTTAGTGTATCCAGTTATGACATCTTTTAAATGTCAAAAATGTTTATCTGTCAAAAATGTTTATTTTTATTACTAATTTACCTGTGAATGAAAAAAGTATGAAGAATGTAGGGCTGGTACACCAAGTAAACTATTGGTATAAATTGCAGGACCAAGTAATAGTAATAAAAGCAGCAGTTAAATGCTGCTTCTTTGAACCTTAGCTCTATACCAGGCCACTCTTTTGTTTTAAGGTTGTCTGTTGGTTGTTTTGCATACATCTGCCTTCTCAAAACATTGTCACATGCATCAGCATCACCTGAAGAGCCTGTCTGCTGGGCCCCATCCCAGGGCTTTGAATTCAACGGGTGTGAGGTGGAGCCCAGGCTTTGCATGCCTAATGAGCTCACAGGTGATACTGATGCTGCTGATCCAGGGTCTATGCTTTGAGAATTGGCATATATAATCTAACTGCATCCTCTATCATCCATCAAAGTATTTGTCTATTTTATAGGTAAGGAAACTGAGAATTAAGCAGGGCCCTACCACTAACTGGATAAACTTGGACAGGTTACTTAAATTCTCAGGCCTCTGAGGGTGATCATTTCCATTAGGACTTTTCTCATGGCCAGATCGTGTCCTTTCCATGTAAATGACCCCCTGACTTTATCCGAATGTTAATCCATGTCCCTTTTTTTCTACTGCCCATTACTAGTACCATATCAGCTCAGATTTATGATCTGCCAGCTGTGTTGTGATTAGATGTCATCCCTGTCTTTCTATTACTCCGATATTGATAGATAAAATTCTGTGGTGACGCATCGCCTGCCCTTTCAAAGGTTACTGCCAGCAGATGCTAGGAATCAATACAGTTCTTATCTGTCACAAAGCACAAGCAAAGCATGGTAAACAAGGCTCAATGAAAGGCCTGTGAACAGGTCAAAGAGGGAACTCCGAGATGCACTCTGCCACCAGCTCTGTTTCCAGACCTACTCCAGAACCCAGCTTTGTTGGATCTCAGCTGTCTAAGATCTGGGCCCTGCAGCTTAGAACCAGGCCCAGAGTCCAAAACCATCTTTGGTGAACCTTGTCGTGAAGACTGGCAGCCAAAACCAAGAAGTTAAAGCTCTACTTTTATAATACGTTACCAAGATCAGTAAGATGTTTGAGTTCTTAGGAGGCAAATACTAAAGAAATCTATGGTTTCCTTTTCTCCCTCCATCTTTCAAATCTAAGGAGATGTGGTAGGTTCACTTACACTTTTCCTTTTCTCCATCCATCTTTCATATAGGAAGAGTCCTACTTTAGGGGAAAATGAAAAGAAGAAGCACAATCATTTTTATTTTTTAGATGCTTATAGCTCAAAGTGTTAAGAAAAACAAATGGTAGCTGCAAGCATCTAGAAAGCTTTAAAAATTTTTTAAGGAACATGAAAAAAACAAAAAAGTCAACTTTCTTTTTTTTTTTTTTTTTTTTTTTGAGGTGGAGTCTTGCCCAGGCTGACTCCTATGATGCCCAGGCTGGAGTGCAGTGGCATGACCTTGGCTCACTGCCATCTCCGCTCCCCAGGTTCAAGCAATTTTCCTACCTCAGCCTCCCAAGTAGCTGGGACTACAGGGGCTTGCCACCATGCCCAGCTAATTTTTTTATTTTTAGTGGAGACAGAGTTTCACAGTGTTGACCAGGCTGGTCTCAAACTCCTGGCCTCAAGTGATCTGCCTGCCTTGGCCTCCCAAAGTGCTGGAATTACAGGCGTAGGCCACCGTACCAGGCCTTAATTTTTTTTTTTTTTTTTTTTTTTAAAGGAAAGAGTTGCTTTATCTACAGATCAAAGCAGATCTATGGTCTCTACCTATCTGTAAGGTTCTACATAGCCCAAGAGGAGCTAAAGAAAGAGCATTCTTCCAAACACTGTCCAAGCAGAAATACTGCATCTAGAGATCTTATCCTGAACTCTTCAGCATCGTTTGCTACCTCTATCACTCCCGGCTCTATGCTCTTCCCGCCTCATTTCACTTTAGTTCTAGCCAATCCTTTGCTCAGTCTTGTCTCCATCTCTGAGATGATGGCTCTTACCCCTCTCTGTTTTTGTTCTGTTGACAGTGTCCCACTGTGTCACCCAGGCTGAAGTGCAGAGGAGCCATCATAGCTCACTGCAGCCTTGAATTCCCTGGGCTCAAGCAATCCTCCTGCCTCAGTCTCCTCAGAAGCTGGGACTATAGGCACATGCGACCATGCCTAATTTTTTTTCTTTTAATTTTGTTTAGAGATAAGTTCTCTCTATGTTGCCCAGGCTGGTCTCAAACTCCTGGGCTCAAGAGATCCTCCCACCTTGTCTTCCCAAAGTGTTGAGATTACAGGCATAAGCCACCATGCCTGGCCACCCTTTTGTTTTAATGTGCTTAGACTGACCTCTCTGGATTAGTTTCAGGACAGTCTCTAATGATCCAACGCGCAGAGAATAAGACAGATAGAGCTCAGCACTCTAAGAACAGTTCCCTTCCCTGGTTTGTATCAGGTAATAGGTTGCATCATACATATTGGTCTGGATGTAACAGAAAGAACTCGCAGTGGTGTTATCATACTGTATGAGGTAATATGTGGCCAGTGGTCCTCTATCTTTGTACCTGATGGCCTGAAAGGCCAAGGCCAGGCCAGTTTTCGGAATAATGAGGGGTAGAGTGGCTGATAAGACATTAGGTCAAAGGGCTATATGAGAATGACCGACACTGATTGATGAGAGGCTGTTCTTGTTTACTGAGTCATAATCAATTTTAAGAAAAAGATTTCCAAGTGCTTTTCATCAGATCATTGGTAGATACCTTTTAGGAATTTGCATTTAGAGTCTACCCACTTGCTACATAGGCCAAGTGCTTCTCAATGCCTGAGACTTACAAGCTGTAAGAGAGAAACTACGAGGTAGGCTAAATGTCATGAGGGTACAACTATTATGGGCACAATGTTTCTTACTATATAAAGCCAACAAAAACATTACTTAAAAACATATTGAGAAAAGTTACACAAAGTCATGCTAATATGAAATCATTATTTAGCTACACAGGAAGACTTAGACTAGTTTTCCTGAGCTCTGCTTCTCATTTCAATTAGAGCATCTGTTACTAAACCCATACATTAAGAGTCCCAGGACCTCTGTACCACTACTTTATAGAATAAATGCTTCTCTCAAAAATTAATGCAGGACTGTTTCATTCTAATTATAAAAATTATGCATTCTCATGACAGAAAAAGTAAAACAAATTTGTATAAACAAAATCCCACAATCTCATAACTCTAAGGTAAGTATTATTATTTTAGTGTATTCCTTTCTCATCTTCATATATTGAGGGAGTGTATGTGTGTGACGTGCACATCTACACAAATTCCATAATTTTAATTACTATCTTACAGTCCATCATATGGGAATACAGGAAGTCATTTCATTGTCTCCTTTTTGGTATATATTTACACTGCTTCTAAGTTTCTTTTCTAAAAATGTTGCATTGAAAATCATTGTAAAAATATTTGTTCTGGTTTCAGCGTATTTAGAGTACATCTTTTTAACATCAAAAATTCCATGCACTTCAATAAGATATTCCTTTAAAAATCACAGCAGCATGTATATATTTTATGTCACAATCTTTTTTTTTTCCTCTGCTAAGGAAAATTTAAAGTAACAAATGATTCCAACCCAAAGGGATTTTAGATCCCTTTACTCCTTATAAAAACTCTGTATTACCAACTAGTACTTGAGGGAAATACATAAACAATGCTATTCCTACTTTTAAAGCACTCATTTTTAAGGCATTTAGAATCTAAAAGAATGAAATCAACTTCAAAATTTAAATCATACATATGCTCGTCCCATAGAAAACACTGAACACACTTTAAATGAAAGATTAAACAATAAACTTACTCATATTACAAAGGCTGCTCAGGGAGCCTTTTCTGATCTCCCACAACTAGGTTAAGCGACTCTCCTATGTGCTTCCACAAGCACCCCACTTGTCCTATTTCAGCACTTGTTCAAACCTCTACATGCCACCCTAGGCTGTGATACAGTAAAAGCAAGTGATGAACAAATATCTCCTCTGAACCAGGCATTTCGTATCAAGCTCTGCAAAGCCATAGTAAATGCTTATTTTCTCACCACTCTATCCTCAGCATTTGGTACAGTATCTGGCAACAAATACTTCTTGAATGAATAAATGAATGAGTGAATCAACAAGTGAATTAATAAATGAATGAGTCAATAAATGAGGATTAATTTTAGGGTTTCTTCACTTAAACTTTTCTATGTGTTTGATGGATCTTTATTTTTCTTTAAACATTTTACTTTGAAATACTTAAAGAGTTAACAGAAAAGTTGCAGACAATATGGAGAGTTATCATAAACGCTTCTTCATCCACCTTCTAATGTTAACATCTTATTTAATTGTGGTACACTTATCAAATCTAAGAGATCAACACTGGTACAATGCTGCATGACTGACGGTTTGAAGAGTATTGGTCAGCTATTTTGTAGACTGTCCCTCAGTCTGGGTTTGTCTGATGCTTTCTCATGATTAGATTGAGTTGTGAATTTGGGAAGAATACCATAGAGGTGACGTGCCTCTTCCTGGCATCGTATCATGAAGTATATGACATCAAAGTCGTACGATTGGTGACATTAACCTTGATCAGTCAGTTAAGGTGATGTATCCAGGTTTCTCCACTGAAAAATTACAACTTTCACCTTTTCAGCATCTGTTCATTGGAATTAGAGTAACTGATGTCCAGCCCATCCTGACAAGGAGAGGAATTTAGCCCCATCTCCTAGAGGGAGCAATATTAAAGAATTTGTAGATATATATATATGTTAAAACAACCAGAGGAATTAATTATTTGGGGGAAAATACTTGGAGGCTGTGAAACCATCATGTTTCTCCTTAAACTTTCACTTGTTAATTTTAGCATCCACTAGTGTATCTTGTCTGCAGAAATTACTTCAGTGTTCAAGTGGTAACATTTTTATTTCTTTCACTCCTTAAATTGAAATTCTTCTGTAAGGAAGACATTTTTCTTTCCTCCCATTTATTTATTCAGTAATTTAATTGTATCAGTATGGGCTCATGGATATTTATTTTGTTCTTTGGTTTAGAATCCAATACTATCATTATTAACATCTTTGTTCAAATTATTTCACTTTTGACCATTTCGAGTTCTTTCTGTTATATCCAGCATAAAAGAATTAAGGAGAACTTAGAACTAAGTTATCAGGAAGCACTGTAAACAGACAAACAACGAAAAGAGAAGAACAGAAAATGAGTTATTTGAACATTTTATGAACAGATTTTTAGGAAAAGATAGAGGAATAGTAGTATATTGTTTCAAAATAAGAACAACAATAGCAAAAGAGCTGAGAATCTGCTATAGTACTATGTCTATATATATATCTTTTCTGATTTCATTGTGACAGTCTACATTCACAGAAGGCAGCTGGGTGGTGAGGTTCCTGTAATAAGAGGAGGAAGATGAGATCGAGAGTCAAATTCTAACAGACTCAGATGCTCCCTGCAGATTGCTGCCTCCACCCCGTATGTTTAAATACTACTCAATTAGGATCAACATTCATTTTTTATTAATGCTCTTCTGAGACAATGGTTCTTTTGTCTGCGTTTTATCTTCCAGCTACATTAAGACCAAGGACACTCTCACAGAAGATCTAAAGGAGGAGACCCTGATGAATTGGGAGTTTAAAATACAAATGGAACTTCCTTTGTCAGTCTTGACTTGTTTTATTAACATCTGAAGGTTGATTTATAACAGATTACCAAGCAGGAGAGGACTGTTTGTCTAATCACTTTACTTAACACACACAATTAGAAAAAACAAACATTCAAAAATGTTTCCTTTCTATGGGCTAATGGATGGCGCATTCAGTTCTAAAATAGTCACTTCCATCTCTGTCATCTATTGTAGCAACCAAGGACAGGTGTACCCTATCTCAAGACCACAAAAAAACATTCTCTGCAAAATCAAGGTTTCAGAGACCTAGTTTTTCCACGAACACAACAAAAGCTCCTGTACAAGGATATCTGTGGTAATGATGTGAGCTCTGATGGTGGAATCAGATGGAGCTAGGCTCAAATCCTGTTTCAACTTGTACAAGCTTTGTGACCTTGAGTAAGTTATTTAAGCTAAGCCTCCATTTTGTCATCTATAAAAACGGAAATATTAAGAACCATTGTGACTGATGCGAGGATGAAACGAGACAATGAACGTGCTTACTGTCTGACATTGTAAGAATTCAATAAACAGCAGCTATTATATGACAATGAGGTTGATTTCTCTTACTATCCTTTCCACACCTACACATAAGAACGAGCTGGAATCGGGTAGGAGTGTGGAAGGATAGTCTATTGCCTGATGCCATTTACCAAACAAGGATGCCATGAAGGTAAGTGAACACCACCACAGTATTTCTGCATCTCTTTGGAAGGACACACACACATGCAAACCATATTAGGAATGAAAAGTCAGTTCGTGTTAAGAAAAATGTAAGGCATTCATTAGACTGTGTTTGCTCTTGAAATATTGTTTACTCGACTGCTTCCTACCTACCACATGCCCCTCCCCTTCTTGAATACACGTATTTATATCGGGAAAGCAGTTTTCTGCCTGCCTGTTTTTAAAACCAAGGAATCGTAACATCTTCCTATTTTTAGGAATTCAATATCAATACTGAAATTTCCTCTTTTCTCATGAGGAAAGAAAAGAAGTGACTCTAACCCTCTAAGAGAGAAGGAATCTGGGTGTTTTGTTCACGGTGCTTTCTCCAGCGCCTAGAGAGGAACTGACCTGGCCCTTAGTCTTCCTGGGCCTCTGGCTTCTGGTCTATAAGACACAGCTATGCCAAATCCGGGCACCTTGGCCAGTGCATTCTTGCTGTTGTATTTCCTTTATGTTCTCGCTTTTCATTACTCAACCATTTAGCCCTGTCTCTATCCACACAGAAAATGCTTTCGGTATGTACTTCTTATATTTTTACATGCTCCAGTGGCCATCCCTCATAAAATCATGGAAAAGTCTCCCTGTCTCCACCACTGAATACACCTACCTGTGCTGTAAACACGAACACTACTCCTACAATACAGGTTGTCTAATCTGTATTTGGGACCAGTGGTTCACTGCGTTAATCCAAAAGAATGTCTTGTGGTGTGAAATCATAAAAAAAGATATAAACATGCCGTAAATATTTTCATTTAAAATATATGGCTCTACATTCATGTAATCTTTCGGAGTAAAATCCAGGCCTTTCTTCACCACCCGTCCCTGTCAGGTATTTTCTTTGAGGTGGTGTATAAACCAATGAAATTGATGATTGGTAACCATATAACACAACTAGGAGGACAGTAGTCCCCAAATGGTCATTCCTGGACCACAGCCTCATATCATAAGGAAACTTATTAGACATGGAAATTCTTGGGTCCTTCCAGAGGGAATGCATCAGTAACTGTAGAAGTGGGACCCAGCAATGTCTTAACAAGCCTTCTAGATGATTCTGAGGCCTCCTGAAGTTTGAGAAGCAGTGTGGTAAGAGATGAGTTATACAGGTGGGCAAAGCCAGCCTTACCTGCCAGCATTCGGTGTGCTGTGGGCATCAGCCAGTAGGCTTGCAGAGGGGCTGGACAACACTAGTTATTCCAGGGAGCTGCTTATTGTGCTTAGAACAAAGGTGATATTACTCAGCCATGTCTTAGTATTGGATGACTATTCTTTAGAGTGACTTTGACAGATGTTGCTCATAGCAGCAAAATGTAACATTTTGAACCATAAACCAGCATTTACAACTCCCAATTTTTCTAGAATATTATGATTTTTTCAGCTGGGGTCTCTATGCGGGACTCCTGTGCTATTGCCTGGGGCCTCCTGGAGTGCCACGACTGCATTATGCCAGTGAGAACCCCGTGGGAGTGGTGGGCTCTCAGGCCGTCAGCCACGTGGGATTGGGCTACAGAGGACGTTCAGTACCTCTTCATGAAGCAATCCAAGATGTAAACTGAGTGTTATCTTCCACGTTTACCAACTTAATGCTTGCTCTATGCCAGCCAACAAATAGCAATCTTTCTTCTACTACTTAATTTATAGCCACATGAGCATAAGCATTTCCTGGGTTCTTTTATCATTCATAACTTTGTTCTGCCAGTAATATCTGTCATTCTGAGTAGCTCAGTGAGCTCTTTCAAACTCAAGATATCTATATTTCTAAATGGAATCTGAGATGAATTTTGATAAACATGCATTCTGTATCTTAATAAAAAAGGGATTTTCCCCCTTAACTACCTGCATATATAAATGTTTAAAAAGTTTCTGAAACCTGCCTTTGCATTAGGTGGAAATTCAATGTCAATATTAAAAATACACAAAACTAGGAAATTGTTTTAACCACGATGTGATAAATAATAAATCAGAATACAAGTTACTCTGCGATTATGGGTTTTCTCCATTCTTTAAGCTTCTTGCCTGTTCCACATCAGTAGACCGACAGCCCTGTAGTTTAACAATTATGCACAGCAGCAATCTTGTTAGGGCTTGATAAAACATTGTCACTGTCTTTGTCCCTGCCATGCAAAGATGCCATAGTTAAAGCTATGATGTACCAAGTTGCCATGCACTGAAGCGACGTGCCCAAACATGAAAGTTCAAAGTAGAATTCCAACGGGTTGAATGTAAGTTTGAGTGCTCGAGGGCAAATGTAGGAGATACAACCCACATATTACTTTGTTTGTAGGCGATGCTCCACAATTTATAGCTCAGACTAACTTTCAGTTTGTCTGGCTGGCTAGCACACCATGCCCTCTTTTGGATGTTAATGTACTTCAGGTGCTCAGCCTTTTCCAAAAGCCAAGCGCTTCATTTTTAGCAGCCGTATTCTCAGACGAGGCCAGCCAGTGTGCTATCTCCTTGAGGGATATTTACTTACATATTCAGTTCAAATTTACAGTGCCTGGCTTGCGAATGAAATGCCACTTACGAAGAGAATGCCATACTATTGTGGGAGATAAATCAAACAACCACTTCTTATTTTAGCACACGCTGGAAATCACACATTTCTAAAGCAGTATGTAGGTTATCTGCACAACAGAAACATGGTCCACCCCTTTGAGTACATTTCCCTGGCTACTACACAAACTAACCTAAAATTGCTTTCTTCAGCAAAAGTCTCTTTACTGAAGAAACCAATTAACCCCTTTGGTTCCTTTAAAAAATACACAAATATAAGGCAACATGGCTGGGTGGACAGTTTAACCTCTGAGAAGGACACTTGCAAAAGAACTAAGATTCAGAAACAGCCCCATTGGCGGTCAGAATGATATTTATGAAACGGTCACTGTGCTGAATGCAAACCTCAAGGGAATGAAAGTGAGTAAATAGGGTCGTCTTGTTAGCGAAAGGATTATTTACTTCTGAGAATATATCGTTAACACATCCCAAGCTCAGAGAAGCAGTGGTTTCACACAGCTGCTCCCTTGTGCTGAGGATGGCACTGAATCATCTCCAGTAAGACTTTACTAAGAATTGTTTTTCCAGTAGTGTTGATGGGTTTGCAGTGAATCATTCACACCACTGGCCTTGCAGCCAACAGCCCACATATTTGTGACACAGCTGGCTTGGCGTATGAGAGCGCCCAGAATTATTAGCTATAGATAACTGCTAATAATTCAGATATTCTGTGTCCTTAGAAGAACATTCTTGTTTTTACACTTGAGCTCCTCTGGTTTGGCCACTGTACTAAAATATTTGCAGACTTTGGGATATGCATTTCAGCTTGTGAGGTGGAAAAGTTGCTGGAAAATGCTAGAGGCTTGTTTTCAGGCCATCCTGCCTGACAAGGCAAGGAAAAACCAATCCTCACCACCAGAACCAAGTCTCTATCTGTACTCTTCAGATTTCTCCTCATTAAGTCCTAAAGTTACCTATTAGTGCTAGGAAAAGGGCCACAAAAGTCTTCAGGCTCTGTGCTTAATAAAAAAGCCACAGGTCCTTAAAGACAGGGAAGGACCCCAGCCCGAGCTCAGGGCTCTGAAAGCGCTCTCGAGGGTAACTGGAGCAGGGCCCAGCACTGCCTCCATTTATTGTCTGCAGATTTTCTCCTTTGCTTTCTTGATGAAACTGTCAATCTTCATAATGGTGTTAGCAGTCACAGGGATGTGCTGCGAAGCGGCTTTAAAGGCATCTGATAAAGAGAAAACCTGTGCTCTCTCATTCTGAGCCCCTCTTTAGAGTCAGTTGCCAGTGATAAGGTTGGGCATTCTGACTTGCACAGAGTACAAGAAATTTGACTTGGCAAGTCAAACTGCCACCCGCTCAACAGAATGAGTGGGGCTGCAGGGCTGCAGTCTTTTCAGTTCGACACACAGGTGGAACTTGACATCTCCACATTGCCCTCATCTGGTTGGCTACATGGCCAAGCAGGAGGTAAACATGCTTGGGTGTCAGATAGGGACCGATGGGCTTTTCGGACTCCACGGTTCAAAGTATTTCTCTTCTTGGCCATCGCTTCTAGACTGGACTCCCAGGAATGATGGTTTCTATACATGAGTGTGGCCTGGTGCAACTTCAGCACTCCAATCTAAGTGTACCATCCACATGCTGGCATTCAAGCAAATCCAAACTAACCCAGTGGCCCACACTTTGCTCTTATGAAAATACACATGGCACGATAGAGGCCCCACGAGGTCATCAGAGTTCCCCAGCTCTCTACATTCCCCCAAGCCAACATCAGAGACAAGCTACCGACCTGAGAGAGTCTGCTGTTTCTTCCCAGGGCAATTCCACATCAGCAGCTTACCCAAGCCAAGTGGGCAAATTATCAAACTGCAGCACGCTTCGATGCCCTCTTTGTAGGCCCTCCATTTCCGTTATTCAGGACTCCTAAATTACAAACCATTCAAGGACAAAGTGAGGTTTATGCTCCCAATTAGTTATTCTTGAAAACTAGGAGCTGTACTACACATTAAAAAAGGAAAACTGCTCAGTACATACTCTGTAGGGGCCTCCAAACGGCAGGTGATTCTATACACCATATGTGATTCAACATTTAAAGGCACCAAGGGGAGTAGAGGGCGGGGTTGGAGTGTCAACTCTGACTGCAAACTACAGAAGCTGGGAAATTCAGATCAGAATTGCAAAGTTGCATGAGATTTCATATAATACCCATCAAGTCACGTGACTTAAAAGCATCTGTCACTAGCCTGATATGATTCCCCTCTGCAAACTGAAAGAAACTTTAGCCATGCCCATTTGTACACATTTGAATTGGAGAACCAAGAAGGAGAGCTAGGTCCCTCTGGGATTTGATGAGACTTTGAAGGAACAACTTCTCTACTCCAATGTCTTAGAAAGACAGTTGACTGCACCAAAATAGGTCATTTGTCAAGCGGTTATTTGCTGTATTTTTCCTGCTGGAAATTATGCCTTCTGCAAGGAAGGTTTAGGCGACGAAGAGGATTTGTGTACAAGTGTGCAGTCGTCAACTCCCACTATTTCCTTCTCTTCAAATACATCCCAAAAGGCACATGCATTTAAGTAGCACAGCAGGCCAGTATGACCAAAATGACAGTGCTCTTTCCAGTTTATACTTCTAAAAGAGAATACGCAGACACCCAATAACAAAAGCCTTTAGTCTAGATTTCATATCAGACACTTTGATGAATAGTAGCCTAAAGGGCAACATATTTATAAGTTTTAAGTCTCTCCTGCAACACAAACTGTCCTGATTTATCCCTATGATAAAGGCAGTTCTGAGAGCTACTTTACCATATTTATTATTTTACAGAGGGGGAAAAATGTTGATTCAGCCCTCAATATGCTACTGTTGAAGTTATAAATGTTGGTAAGAGACCATTGCTGATGTCTATAAATATTAATCTATTCCCCATAAGTTCTGGGCACCCCTTCCCCTTTTCTTCCAGAACATTTCCTTCTTATTCTTACTGCAACTACAGGCTTTGCTTTATTGGTTAAAATCTTAAAAGGAAGGAAAGGGTGGTCTCTTTGAAGCCCATTGCTGACTGGGTAGCTGATGGCCCAGCAAAGCTCCAATTCAATGTTTATTAAAAAGAAAGCTTTACAGACAAATGTTGATACCTCTTCTGTTAAATGATAAACAGGCATTCTTATCTGCCTGTATATATTCCCAACTCATACCCTACTCCCAATAAAAACTTTGGTAGGGAATACTAAGATTATTAAGCTTCTTTATTTAAAATATTCTTCTTACCTTGACCCTTGAATTCAAGAGAACATTCTCATTTTCTCTAAAATCCAGTCCACTTGGTTTACAACATGGTTCATAAATCATTTTTGGGATACACCTCAAGTCACTGCTTACTTCAGCTAACTGTGAACCACTGGGAGTTCATTCATTAGCAGTATGAAAAACATCTGAACACAACCACCAGCTTGTGTTTCTGTACAGTGTCAAAGTGAACTGTTCATTAGCATTTGTAAGAAGCAATCAACTCACCAAAGGGTATTAAGCCAAACTGGACGAGGGACAGAGGCTTAGGGACTGATGTGTTAATTCACTCTTCTGGATTAAACACCAGACATAGGTCCTTAGTACAGCTTCGTCTTTATTAAGCTAAGCATCAGGTTAGAAATAGATGCCCTCTCAGGAAGTAAAGGGCCAAGATACATTCTTATAGCCATTGCCAAATACTTAAATTGAAGTTCTGTATATAGGATTTTGATCAGTACAGTCAACTAGTACTCTATATTGTTATATAATATTTGTGCCTATTATAGATGAACACAGGTTATAATCTTGTTTATTCCAAAAAGCATTTATTGGAGGTAGAAATTCTCAAGAGAGACTTTATAATACAAAGAGACTAAGGATTTTCAGGGCAGTTTTCAGAAGTTTCACTGGTACCATTCTTGGCTAAATTTGAAAAATGCTTGGTATAAACATTACCTGTGCTTGTTGGATTGGCTGCCAAAGATCCACTGAGATGCGGTATCCCATGTGGATGTGCATCTTTAATTAGTCTCAATAGATTTTGTATGTATTCAACATTAATCTATACCACCTGTCCCAGACTAAAGCATGAAAATGGTTCTTCCTAATCACTCTTACACAGAAAATTACTCTGTTCCTTCTTCCAATAAATTTGAAACCTTTCTGGAAGGGCTTAAATGTTAGTTTAACATCACTTTTTCTGGTTCATTATATTTTTTTTTTTTAGGAACTTGCAAAAACTATTACTCTATGATTTTGTTAAAGGCAAAAGAAAGCAGTTCACAGATGCATTATTAAAATCCTGACCTCAGACACAAGCAAGAGTCTCACTTCTGCATTTTAATTTTAGTCAGTGCATTTCTCATTTCTATTAAGCCTCCTAGCCAAAGGATTATACTCAGTTGCAACATTTCTCCAAATTTTGCATTCAACTTCAGAAATCAGTGAACAAAGCCTTTTCTTAATTTTTGAGCTTACTCACTATGATTAACAGATTTTTTTTTTTGCTTATTATCAAATAGTAATGAGTTCAATATTTATTTAGGTGCATATAAAAACTGTTCTCATATTTTAAAAGAAAAAAACCATTGGTTTAATTACTTAAAACTAAATAGTATACAGCTAGATTATCATGAGTTTAACCTCAAACAAACAAACAAAAACAAACTTAAGTCTCCAGCATTCCATGAGGCCTAAATTCTCAGTAGGATCTAACAGTAGCAATTTGAAGAGGACAAACTTTGTTATTCACAAATAATTCTGTAGTTGTTTTTCAGAAGTACTGAGACTCAAAATAAGACTATTTCTATGACAAAACACTTGAGAAGAGATCTATTTCGATTGAGTTTTATTTCCTGTAAAAAGAGAGCAATGAAGTGAAGTTTTTACTGTGGAAAGGCAGACAGAGAGAACAACTTTAACTTCTGCTTATTGGTAGGCTGATCAGAGGCTGTCAATGTCAGGGCAGGTAGGGTCAGTACCGAGCCAGAAAGATAAACCTACTACACTATAGCAGACTTATTTCCGAGAAAGCTACTTAGTTGTCTGCTCATGAACACAGAAGATATCCTAACAAGATACTAAAAGCTGTATTTCTGACATGAAGACTAAAGAACAAAACTGTTTTGATCTATTAAGTGACCTACCTTATGATGATAAACATTCCAAAATGTCTAAATGGCTACAAATAAAACCTTGCTTGACCACAACCAAGAGGCCTGAGACATCATCACTGTCTAGATAAAGTATGTCTATACTACAGTGGCGGTTTATTATTTTGCCATCATATTAAATTCAGAAACATCTCTTAAATGTTCCTCATTAACTGAACACATTATTCAATTCTGTGCTACTTTTCAAAATAGC
This sequence comes from Alouatta palliata, assembly GCA_004027835.1. NCBI lineage: Eukaryota > Metazoa > Chordata > Mammalia > Primates > Atelidae > Alouatta > Alouatta palliata. The sequence continues at coordinate 28,805 of PVKV010017228.1, forward strand.
TCTTTTAACTAGAAATGAGAAACAAGAAGTCATACCCGATATCAGTTCGATAATTAAATGAGTTCAGCAACGTTTCAAAGACAGAGGGAAATAAATGAAACCCACTGATCTTTGTTACTAGAAGCATCATGATTTTTATCACATATTTAACCAACGAACTAGGTACCTTAAATGCCAGTCACAAAAAGTAAATTGTGTTTGGTTCTTAATTAAGTCTTTATCTTTGTGTTAAAAAGAAAAAAAATAGGCCTGGGGGTTTAGATTGTCGTTTTATACAAAAGTAAATGGTAAATGCCTTTCTACATGCAAAGCCATTAGATATAATTATGCAATGGGTAAAGCGTGTATCACACTATAAATGTCAGTTGGTTTTACAGTTATAAACTCATCAACATTTATCAAAACATCGCCTGGAGAAAGAATGAGATGGCTATAGCTGATGACAAATTCAGTGGCATCTCTGAAGATACATGACAAAGGAGTGTCACAGTAAACACACAGTGACATTACATACTAGAGTGGTGGTCTTCATACCCATTAAAGAGAAGTTCTGTTCTCTCCAGAAAAGTCCCCCATCCACAATACATTTTGGTGGGTTTCAAGATCTGTTTTCCTCCCTGAAAATTATACTCCCTATCCCATGTTTTTCAACATTGACATAAGGTGCGCATAATTCCAGCCAACTTCTGCAGGTAAAGGAGCATGTGAATTCATCTAGATAAGCTTTAGGGTTTGATTTCAATTGCTTATTCAACCACAAACCTTAGTGCTTCTTAGTTAGTAATCTCCTAATGGAGTTCTGTTCAGATGGAAACGCAGAGACTATTCCTGCTAGGTTCCCTTTAGACAACAGGGGTTTGTTTCCTATTTCTTGCTCTGAATTACGGAATGGCACAGGTGCTTAAGCACGAGCACCAGGCTCTGCTAGCACACTGTGTTAACAGTTCTCCTTTCTGAGTGCCATTTCACTATCCCCATCAATCTGGTAGTTATCGCCCAGGGAGATTTGTCCCTTGAAAAACAAAATGGCTGGGCTTAAAAAAGTCTACTTCTTCCCTTGTCCGCATTTCAGTTTCATACAACTTGTTAATACGAAATCTTGACAATGGTCCAGGGTAATGATGCCATTGGCAAAGTTTCTGTCAGAGCCACTCCTGGCCTTTGCAGCACAGTGCCTAAAAACTGGGGGAGACAAGACAGCAGCAACAACAAAAACCAGGAGAAGTGATCACTAGCTCTTGAACACACGTGTAGTAAAGAAGGTAGAACCACAGGAGAAGATTTTGATTTTATATAGTCTTCATACAATTAGTAACTTCATTCTACCTTTCCTTACAGCCTAGATGCTTCAGACATCTATAAATACTGGTATTTCTTGGGTAGGGTGGCAGCCCAGGGACCCTGCAATGATATCAGAAGTTGAGATCTTGGGTCTTCCCTCAGATCTGTCCTGCTTTCACCATAAGTGCTCTCCTTTTGGCCTTGTCTTGACTCTTGCCCTGGGTCCTCTATGAAGCCCCTTCCCATGAATTGTCTCGAGATTCCTTTCCCCCATGGCTCTTTTCAGTTAAGGTAACTGAGGTCTGCAATCCAGGTTACATTTCAGCCACTCTCAATAGTCATACCATTTTCTTAACCAGCTCAAGAGAAAGAATGACAAACACTTGGGGAAACCCACTCCTTTCAATTTCACAAAAATCCTTCCCGTGCCACTGCCCAGAATCAGGCCTACTAACAGCATGGCACGGCACCTCCCCATGGGAGCCACATACAGTCATTTCTAGATGCCTACCTCCTCTTGCCCATGTTCTCCCACCCATGTCCTCCGCTCGCCCACGTCGTTCTTACCCCTTGGCTGTCCAATCAATTTCAACTGATTTTTCAGATCTCGGTGCAGGTACTATTTCCTTAAGGAGGCCTTACCTCACTCCAACCTCCCTAGACAGGCACGGGACTCACAACATCCTGCCCTTCCCCATGTTAGGACATATAAACTTGTAACATGCTTTACAACACAATCTTAGGAGACAGATGCTTTCGTGTTTCCCATCTATGAAATAGAAAAATCTCTGTCAGTTCCATTTGTATGGCATATAAGATTGAAGATAAAAGGTGTACACAGTTCTTTGATAGCACAGGGACATATGAATCCAAGATATAATTGTTGGCTCTTTGATTCTACTCTTGTATTTTGCAGTAACTTATTAAAGAACAAGTGAAGCATAACTAAAAATAAAGGCGTTTTAAAGAGATTTTAGAAGGGTTGGAGGGGAGGGAGTAGAAACGTATCTTAGTTTAAGGTTCATTTTAACTACTCTAAGAGGACCCAGTGAGCCTTAATAAGGAGACAAATAAGAATGCATTAGAGGATAATGGTGTGCTTGCGACTTAAGGTTCTGTTTCCTGTTTTCCACTAACAGAGATGTATTTTTTTCTTTAAATTCAAGCTGATCCCATTAGCAGCTATTTTCAATTCACCAGTCTTTTCAAATAGCCACAGAACATCCAGAAAACACAAAAATGTGTCCATTCCATGACTAAGGTTAGCAGAAGCTTAGTTATTACCATTACTTGTATTTAATTTCAAGCTTGCCAACTCACAGCTTCAGGAAGAGAAAGGGAGAAAACAGGTTATTTAAAATTGAGGTGTTTTATCATTACCCATCATTAAAAAATGATGCTGTTGTACCATTTCAGAAGTAGCAGGCAGTGAATATTTAATACTTATACTAGTACTTATTAATTTCTTATCTCTACAATTCTTCACAAAATAACTATTTTAAATGACTATGATTTATATTTTTCACAGATGCTCTGGCATTTAATTTCTACTTGCAATGCATTTGTATTTGTGCTTAAAAAGCTACCGAGTAACACCTATAAATCGAGGAACTGCTTAAAACAATAGCACCATCAAGATTAGGAGGGAGAAAGTCACATGTGTGGGCATTTGTTAAAGAGACAGCATATGGGAGAAGGAAAAGAGGTAGCTGCAGCATGCCACTCACAAATCTCTTTGTAGAATACATTAGACCAATGAAACAGAGCCAAGTCAACAGACAAAGCTACGTAGAGACAGATAGAAAAATGTACACAAGAATACATGCATGGATCCTCACAATGAAAAATAAAAACTTATATGTAAAGCCATACATATTCATGGTGATTTGGGGAACATCAACATTATTTTTGTGTTCTCATTACATCATAAACCTCTGGAGGGCAAGAACTGTCTTATACATTTAAGTTTCCTTATTTGTCATGTACCTAAAAACTAACAAGTATTTTTTATTGACATATATCTTTTTTTGACAATTAGTTGTTGATTGGAATGCTGCCAAAAGCTCTGTGGGTACAAATAAGCTGTTTCTACCCTAGATGCTCCAATCATCTCTACACTAAGCCAGCATTCTGGCTCTCAGCACCCGAAAACCCTTATTCTCCTGTCCTCATACTGTCATCTGTCCCCTGAGTCTTCCCTGCACCAAGCATCCCACTAGCTCTGCAGAAGCAGAGAAAGAAAAGTCGATCTGTGCCGAACACTAATAAAGACCACATTTTCTCAACAAGATTGCATCCAGTAAATTGTGAGCCCGAGGGCAAAATACAGAATGGGGGGAGGCTTGTCAGCAACAAAACATCTCACAGTTGGTAGCCAAAAGCCAGCCTGAGTGGACAGGAACATATTGCTGACCAGCAACACAATGCCCCACCACAAAGTAAGCCATAGAAAGATCTTTTGCTACTACATGTTTCCGTTTTGTTTTGTTTTGCCTATTAGTATTATTATGCAGCATCGATACCCCGAAAGCTCACATCAGCCACTAGGCTCTAATGTTGTTGCAGAGACGTGATGAAAGCCATGGTCTGACAAAACACACAGGGCTCACAGCTCTCTGAAATGCATGCCAAAGAGTAAGGTATGCTTTTTTTCTTGAATAACAACAGAATGTGCAAAAGACTATCATTAATAATAATAACAGCAATAATCTACAGTCCAGTGAAATTATGGTGACTATTCCACTAAACATCAAAATTAAAGCAGATCTTAACTAGTAGAAACGCTAGTTATAAATCCTTTCATTGAATCCAGAGATTAAAACAATGCAATTACTAGGGTTAAGTAACTGTAAAAGATGAGAGACAAAAGAAGCTCTTCTATTCTTCATAAAGTTCCTGCTCCAGATAGTCTTTCTACACCATCCTCACGCCTGGTTCACATGAAGAAGGCTTCTGTTCATGGAGGAGAGACTGCCTTTTATGATATTTATATTTTTTGCTCTCATCCTTGTCATCAAATCACACTGATCAGGATAAGGAGCAGGGCATGATAAAGATCCTATGACTATTTCAGAAAGGACTGGTAGGAGTTAAGAGACAGGAAGAAGGACCTCATTTTGTCATTACTGTGGAGGGTTCTGAATGCCAGAGCCAGAAATAGAGACTTTATCCTGTAGATGTTGAAAAGTGACTGAAGGTAGTTAGGTCGATGAGTATAGAGGGAACAGGGTAAAGAGGTACCACATACCGCACTGTATTCCAGGAAGAACAATTCTACAGAGGTTTATGAGAAGGACTGAATGTTGTATGTGTGATAAGGGTGGGAAACAGGGGGACCACGAAAGTTAAAAGACTAGCGAAGAGTTTACTGGAGCATTGCCAGGCAAGTCTATGTGGGCCTGAACCAGGGAGGGAGGGGCAGCAGTCACAACATTGAAGATCGGATCCTAGAATTACAAGCAAGGAGTTTACACAACATGGTTGATCACTAAATGGTGGTGAGAGAGGATGGAGGGAATAAAGGAAAATGCCACGATTGAGTCTGGAGGGTTAGGACTTCTTGATGAAGATGGGAAGCCTGGAGGATGCGGGCAGGGAAGAGGAGATGATGCATTCAACTCGTTGGATGGTGTATAGCACAACATTTTCAAGTGAGCTCAAGGGTGAAGCTGCAGATTTGGGAATCACCCAAATCAAGATGACAGTTGAGTCAGACTTTCAGAGACCACTGGAATGTAGGAAAAGCCAAGATCAAGTAAGACAATCTTGTCCCTAACAATGTCATCTTCTCCAGTCCCACATTCCACTAGCCCTTTGTGGACAGACCCTTTAACAACCCACAGGTCAGAAAACTAGACTCATTAGCTTTATTTCTAATTGTAGTATCATTAAGTAGATGTTTCAAGGTTGCAAAAATAGATTTGGGGTATAGTCAATGCCTACCAATGGGTCGTCAAGTGAAGTCAGATACTTAACATTTTTGCTCACTTCCCCTCTACCCTCAAGTACTTCACAAAGACCACCTAAGAGCAAAATTTCAGGCTAAGAAAGGAGGAGTATCCTGTGCTCAGTCCTGATTTTCTCCTGAATATCCAAGATGGACTTTATGCTATAACTTCTTTTCTTTTCTAAATGAAAAACAGTTAAAACCCCAGGGATTTGTACAATGGATTCTGTATTAGATAATGCAAAGAGAATTTCAGTCTTTCATTTTACAAGTTATAGATGAAAAGTGAACTCCTCCCTATAATAAAGAAAAACATTTAACAGTCGGGGAAACCATTACAACTCTTTAGATTTTACTGTGCTATGCATTTAAGGAAATAATTCCTCTATGATAATATCCAAAACAAAAGCCTTTTGTCGAGGATGGAGTGGGGACCAATTTATAAAAAAATACATGTAATTTTTCACACATACCCAAATATATTAAGCACAGATTTTGCCATGGGCACCAAATTCAGTTTAATTAGAACAATATTCCTTCTTACATGTGAAATATTTAGCTCCTACCCAGTTCATCATGCTGCAATGTTCCCCTGTCCCCAAATGAAATTATGGCAAGCCAGTACCCTAGGATGAGTGCGTGATTTGCATACTGCACAGTTGTGCAAAGCTAAGCCCCTTCTCATAAAAGGACAGCAGACGTGGCCGCACTGCATGCTAACATCAAGCTGTTGGATTTAATCCAGTTAAATACACGCCTCAATTAGTAAGACATTTGCTATCTAGTTAAGGATGTGAATCTTGAGTTAATAACCTCTACAGACTATCTTATTTCTGTGTTTCAAAAGTTACAAAGTGAGAGAGACAACACAGACAGTGTGGCGTGTACAGGAAGCTCATGGGTAGTGGAAATATCTTTAACAAATACACCATCTTTTCTTTGACTCTACTGGGCAATAGAGACTCATCAGTCACAGCCGGTCATCTCATTCTCCCAGAACTTGGTTTAGGTAGTAGATGTAAACATGGCCACAAAATGGAATGCCTTTTTCACTAAAATGGAATCTGAGCAGTTTTCTTTCTAGAGGGGTTATAAAAATAAGCTTTTTATTCCTTGCATCTCCAAATTGCTTTATTTGGCATAGTGATGAAAAATGATGGAATCTGTATATAACGTAGCCACCAGATAAGAAAGCAGGAAAAGAAAAGAACAGGGGATTAATTATTAGTCCTACTGAATGAACTTTACCCTGATAAGGCAAGATAGTCCCTGTAGGCACAGAAGATGAAAAAATTACGGCACTCCTAACACAGAGACAGTTATTCACATTGTATACAAATCAAAGCAGGCCTCATGCAACAGCTACGCCTCAGATCTTCACAGATCCATCGTGTATCTTCATTATCAGAATTAAATAAGGCAGTCTGTTCTGAGTGGGCAGCAGCATTGCTGACCAGGCTGGCAGACAGGAGGATGTCAAGAAGGTACATTTTCTATCAAGATGTGGCTTTATCAACGAGTTTACTTATTTACCTAGGAATTTGCTCTTTCAGTGATTAATGATGAGGAATTCTGCCATGACAAGTGACCTATCCTTAATGCGTTCTGCTCAAAAACAGGCAGCTAGAAACTGCACATCTCCCTAGACAGTTTGTCAATTTCAGCTTCTCAATGGAATAGAAATAAGAGCTCACTAATGACAACTTCGAGGGCCATGGCCCCTCTGGCCTTGACCTAATGTTAGCTATAAATGGATTGAACTCCCAGGAGATTGGGAAAATCCACCCAAGTACAAGACAGAATCTGTTTCTTTCATTATGGGAAAGGGCTACAGAAAGAACCAGACTGTATCCTTTTGCCTGAGCATTCCTAAAGCCGTGGGTCCTGGACTATGCCTGACCATAGTTGTGTCAAGCTATTCTGAACAGACCTAACAAGCTTATCCAGAGTGTAGGAGGCAGGCTCTTTTGTAGCATGGGGAATGCCTGGGAACTCCCAATAAAAGTAACAAATAATGGGAGTATCAATTCAGCCAAAAGAGTTCAATTTTAGGGAACTGTCGCCCTCAAGACTCAAGCTTAAAGAGAACATTAAGATAAATGCTATTTTTACATCTTGCAGAAAAATAGATTTTTTTTAAGGGGTAGGGAGCAAAGCTACTTTCAAAACAATTCCAGATTTTTAAAACCATTTTTCTATTATAAATTATGCATGAATTTATTTCAAAGTTGTTGAGCTTTTAAAAATCGTGTGATCCAGAATCAGATTCCGAATGGCCACTGCCAGTTTCATCTGCCAAATAATGAAACTTGTTCTTCAAGGAAATCATTTAGTTCTATGAGAGTTTAAAATGAGTCTGCTAAAAAAGATGGATCTTCAGATCCAGGGCAAATATGCAGTACAAGGTACACCTTAAGTGGAAATACATGAGCTGTCTATAACTACAGCAGTTTTCAATGAAAAAAAGCTTAGTTCCTAATACAAAAAAGAATTTACAGCTAAACAACTGATGTGCAAAAGGTAAGTTAAAAGTCATAATACTATATTTAATAGCTTACTGAAGAAAAAAAGACACAACATCATGTCACCGACATTTAATCATGGGGTTAAATAAATAACTGGTTCATTTTTTGTTAGGTGTCCTGTTTACAACACAGTTTAAACTAGCTTTACAAAGTAAAACATGTATCTAAGACACACAAGCCATCCATCTTAGAGTTTTACTGAAAATGTTTGTCTAGATTTAATAAGATCTTTCCAGTTCCTTGCCTTTATTATTTTTTTAGTAGACTCTTAATAAAAAGAAGAATTATTGAATAAGTAATGCAGATTACCATCAATCAAGTACTATGGTGATGTTTTATATGGATTATCTTTTGCTCTCATCACAGTAATCCTATGGGATAGGTTCAGTGAGTAACTTTATTTTGCAGATGAGGAAGCTGAGTGGTTATGTAACATGCTTAAGGAAGCACAGCCTCGTTGGTACCCAAGCCAGGATTCAAACCTGGCTTTAACTTCTAGGATATTATCTTGTATGTACTTTTGAAAATGTGATGACCTGCATACATAATTATGAGTAAATGTAAAGGTCAGACCTCATTATTTAAATATGATCACAATATAAGAGGCATCTTAAGTTCTGATGACACTATAGTTAGAAACTTGGGTTCACAACCACCAGTGTGTTCTTATCATAACACTAGAAAAACATAGCCCAGAATGCCCACGGCTTTGTTCCCCCATTCATTTCTAGGAAAATGTTAGTAATTTGCTCTCTGGGGAGCTGTGAGGGGAGGACCAATGATTCTCCTAGGGCATTGTTAGAGAAGACAGATGACCAAGGCAACTCTCCATGGAGGCTGCATTTTGGGTTTCTAGTCAACACATCTTCATATACCAATCTCCTTAAATGGTCAAAGTAGCTGAGATAAGAAAGGCTATGATTTAGGCAACAGTCAGGACTTTGGCAATTATTTACAGGGGACAGAAGAGTCTATAAATGGGGACATGTTAATATTAAAATGGAAAGAAAAACTAAGTGGGGTTAAGAAAAATCCAGGATTTATAGTAAAATAAAGTCTTCTACAGAGTGTAGAAATTACTGGCCTTTAACGTACACCAAGGCAAATGGTCCCACGTATCCATCTTTAGCCTCTCTGTGGGCTGAATTATGCTCCACACGATATACTGAAGACAGCCGTGAACGGCTTTTACAGCTTTGATGAATGGCTTTTTAGTTTAGGTTGCATTATGAGAACAAAACAAGTGGTTGTGAATCATAACATTTTATGGGTCTGTTGCCTCATATAGTTTTCTAAAATTAAGCCTCTAAATTATATTCCGCCCTCATTAGGAAAACAATCCCAGAAAGAGGAAAGCATTTTAGAGGATATGCAAAAAGAGGTGATGGTAGATTTGTGCCTGGAGAGCCTGAAGTATAATTAAATTGATGGGAGCTGAGGAAGAAAGGATAGGTTCATAGAAGTAAGACATGTTGCTGCCCAAGAACCCAGGGCCAGAAGACAATGACTATAATCGGCTGGAGCTCACTGCCCAGAGGCAAACAAGGTTCAGAGGCCAGCCATTTTCAAATTATAGAAGGTATCGGAAGGAAGGAAGTGACGGCAAGTCATCCCTGTGCAAAGCCACAAAGGTGGAAGGAAGCAAAGAGGATCTAAGCAAATCAGTGAGTGTTTACTGAGTATTTACCATCCATTGAGTGCTATGTAAGATCCTAAAGGGTTTAAAAACGTACCATAAAAATGAAATGAAGTCCATTGTCCTCAAGGTAGTTACCATCCAGCCAGGGAGATGATAACAAACAGAAAATAATATGAGGCAGCATAAAATTAACTGCCAGCTTCCCTGGAAGCTACTATAGCCACACCAGACATTCAGGGCAAAGTGGGATCGGTGCAGAAGACTAGGCAAGGTCTGGCAAGGCTCCCACAGCACCTTGTGCCACCTGTCGCAGTGTCTACCATGCTGCTATAAAGGCCTGGCCTTGCTTACAAATCCCTACTTCACTGTGAGGTCTCTGAGTGCAGAGGCTTGCTCACCTCAGCATGGTATCGCCAGTGCTTTACTGGAGAGTAAACGTCTCTTCAACAGGACTGAATGCAATGGACAAGTGAAGAAAAGCTTTAAGGGATCAGGTCTTAGACTAGCTCCTGAAAAACAATAGAATTATTGAGGCTGAAAGTGGCATTCCAGGCGGGGGAGCCTGTAAGAACCAGAGTGAAGATCTACAAGCCCAGACTGTGTGTGTGTGCGTGTGTGTGTGTGTGTGTGTGTGTGTGTGTGTGTCGAGAAGGAAGGGAAAGTGAAGCAGATGTGGCCAGACAGAGAAGCACTTGTAGTCTGAAAACTTTCTGCTCCTAGAAATGGGTTAATTATGTTGTGACCTAGAGATGATCCAGTATTACATTATTACTAACAAAATAGATGTGAATTATTTCAATACCACTACTGTTGATGTTGTCTGTTGCCAGCAGAAATAATTCCCACACACAGCACAAGAGAAGGGGACAATAGGCTGGCCAGTCCTTTACTAGAATAATGCTCCCAGCTTCCATTTCTTTTCAATAGATTTTAATGTCTGTTTCACTGCTCTAGTTTACCAATTATTTAAAGGTTATAGTCAGTCAGACAAGGTTTGTTTAAAAAAAAAAAACGGAAAGGAAAAACATAGAGGAAGATAGTCTTCAAAAAAAAAGCACATTCATGAAAGTTTAGATTCTGTAACCAAGCACAATTTCAAATGTCTAGTTTCTCCTTTTCCAGTTGCTCTTCACCATTACAACCACACTGCAGCATCCAATAAACATGGTCACTCTGATGATTTTTTTTTTAAAAAAGAAAGAAAATAAAAATTTTCTAATGCTTTAAAGTTACAATTTAGGCTGTGCATTAAAGTCAAAGGTTACATATTATTTCATGCCCTAGTATTTTTCTGATTTATTTTTAAAGGAGTATAGCTCAGTAAATAATGTTCTCCTATTTTCAATACGTCTAAGTGGTTAATGCAGGATTTTTTAAGTTCGTTCTTATTAAATGAACTGATCAAAGTCTTTACTTCCTAGTTAAATGGACTCTACCCAAGAAGGCCATGGAAGACAAAGAAATACAGCTGGTTCAGTGGCTCAATCCAATGAAGCATTCACCCTCAGCCTCTGACAGCTCAATCTCAATGATTCCTGACAGTATGAAGGATTGCTAATTTCTTATGCTCTCACTGGTGGTTCTTAAATGCTCACCAATGAACCAAATGTTGATCAGTCAATGCCAAGGAATCAGAAACCAAATTGCCAACCCTCTGATTTATACAGTCCAAGGACTCAGGAGAGTATGATTTTACCTTTCAGGATTAAAATCAGATCAAACATTTAGAATTTACTAAAACATTTTAATAGACACATTCACACTGAAAACAACTGTGAACACAATTTATAATCTAAAGGAGAAAAACTTTTATTATAACTCATAATATCTAACATTCATTGTGTACCTCCTCTGTGTTAGACACTGTTTAGATACATTAGCTTATTTACCCTCAATAAAAACCCAACGAAGTAGTATTCTTATTCCCAGTTTACATATGAGGAAGCTGAGGCACAGAGAGCTGACAAATTTGTTCAAGGTCACCCGGCTAGTAAGGCGTGAAGTCTGGAATCGCTGATAGAGGTTTACAAGTGTGGTGTCTACGATGCAAGTTGGTACAAAGGAAAGAAGAAAAGACTCACTGAATGACTGCTATGTGTTTTCATATATTTCATTTAATCTGAAAACAAATACAAAGAGAGTAAGTCAGTGGCCGAAGTTTGATAGATGAGATAGAAGAGAAATTAACGTGTCTAAGGGCACACAGGCAGCTGGGGTTACACCTGGAGCTTCTGAGCTCGTGGCGAACCCCTCCCTCTGAGCCACCGTAGCTCTCTCATCACGTGGGTCCTGTGAGGCAGAGCTTGAATCTTAGCATGAATCCCCAGTGCCCAGCCTAGAGCCTGAAACCTTGGCACTCAACATCAGCTTCTACAGAGTGATGTTACTTTACTTTTCTGAGCCTCAATATTTTTCATCTGTAAACTTACCATAGACACGGATGTTGTGAGGGCAAAAGGAAATAATTTAGAAAAAAGCACCATGATATACTCTAAGGCCACAGACACCTGTCAATCGTAAGCACATAAGCAACAAGAAACATAATCAGTTCTTAGTTCTTCAGTTGTTCTTCTAAAGGATGTGGTAGTTTAGATATGTGTAAATAAAATTAAATTTTAAAAATGTTTTTATATGATCTTTTTAAATTAGCAAACAAAATTGCTACTCGTTATATGCACAGTGAAGTTTACTTTGCAACTACAGCAAATTTGGAGCACCCATTATAATAAATATTCAGCAAGGGGTAACACAATGCTACATTATAATCTTCTTTGCTCCCCAGATCAACACTCACACCCACACTCACACTCCAGAACAAACACAAAAAGAAAACTAAAGGAAATTTCATTTTCTTTAGGCCAGGAAACACCTATTAATCATTCTGTTAAAGCCCCGGGCATTCGGCTTATATACAAAACTGATTATTATACACATTTTAACGGAGTTTAAATGCAGTGACCTGACAGTGGACACAATAATGAAACAAAAATTCTCATTACCATGCTTTAAGTAGTAATATTGAAAAAAATGTAAACCTCAGTAATATTTTAATTTACATTAAGTGCCTGCTTCAAACCCAGTCCATGGCTGCTTAGGATTTCTAGTTGAAACAGAACCCAACTGGGGTAAAACATACATTCTGGTAGTTCAATTTGTTATGCTCTGGAAAGTGCCTGTCTTCACAGAACTACCTCTCCCCCCAATTAAGGAACAATTTTGCCAATCAGTTTTCCTGACAACTCAGCCTCACAAAAGAGAGAGGGAAAGGAAGAAGCAGGGGTGTCTGGGAGGTTGCTGCACCTCCTGTCACATCACTACTGATTAAAGAGGCTCCGAAAGAACAGAAGGAAAGCGCATTTCAAGAACAACAGAACCTTTCAGCAAAAGTACATTCGCCTAATTGAAAAGCTACCCGAAGTTGTTATTTTTATACCCCAAAATGCTGAATCATTCTTCAAACAATTTTGCAAAATCAATAAAAGAGAAGTAGTTTCTCCCGACTGCTTCTCCCAACTATTGCCTGTTTGAAACACTGCCTTTCTTTCCTCTCCTGTGTAGATTTAGGGCCAAGCATCCAAAGAAAAGCTGGAACACATCACATTCTCTCAATTAAGAATGACACGCTATGCAAGAAAAGGAGCTTGTATATCTTGCACTGAAGTTTTTCTTCTGAAGTTTATACATTGATATTCTACAGCACTGAAAACAAGGTTGTTGGGGATGGAACTCTAACAGCTGCCTCCATGGGGATGATTTCATTATTAGTTGCTGTTATTCTATTGAAAGGTATGATGGACGCAAGAAAGAAAGGAAGAAAGAGACAGAGGGTAAGGGGAGGGAGAGGGAGGGAGGCAGGAAAAAAGGCAAGCCCAGATAACCTGGTTTAAAACCAGAAAAACAAGATGGTCCTTTGAGAGCTCCACGCTCCTGACTTCACAGGCGCACTATGCTGCTTCTCCTGCGCACTCTAGTCATCTTCCAGAAGAAGGGCACAAACACAGTGAATTGTATTTGAATACTACCGCACTAGAGGCAACCTGGGCATCTGACAAACAGCACCAGAGCATCAGTTTTGCCTAACGGTTCTTTGGTGTAGTGAAGGTGAGAGCAGCCTCTGAGATTAGGTTACTGAGAATTATTAAATTACGAATTGCCACAAAACACCAAGTCTCAATTATCTTTACAAAAGGAATAGTGGAACAGATCATCAGAATGGTTAATCTAACCATTTCTTTTGGGATCCATAATATAAGTCAAGATAGAAATGATTCACTCAGTATCCATTTACTGAGACGGACTACATGCCAGGGATTCTTGTAGGTGTTGGGCATATGATGGTATGCAAGTCCAAGCCCCTGTCTTCAGGGAGCATATATCCTAACGAAGGGAGTCAGACCATAAATAGACAATAAAAGCAATATGTCAGGTGATGATCAGTGCTTTAAAAAATTCAGTAGAGTTGGGGTCCTGCGTGGGAGGCTGATATTTCATATAGGGTGGTCAGCAAGGCCTTGTGATGAAATGACATTCTGTGTGATGAAATGACATTCCAGCAGAATCTGGAGCATGTGAATAAGACAGCCAGGTGAGTATCTGGGGGGAAGTGTGTTTCATTCTAGGGAAATGGAGCAATAAAACAAGGGCCCCACAGGGAGAATGGGCTTGGTGTGTTCCAGAAACAGCATGGAAACCAGCATGATCAGGAGTAAGAGAAGATGCTGGGGAGAGAATGTGTCATCTAGAATTTCAGTAGGACCTCACAGTTAGCTCCAAATAAAATACTTTTCTTCCAGAAGACCAGAAGAAAAATTATGTTTTATAGCAAATATTTCAAAGGAACTACAGGGTTTTGTTACTTGCAGAATTTTATGACTGCTTATTCTATGTAATCAACAATCACCTTCAGGATTAAAAAAATACTATCACATTTAGCATTAAGGAAAAACAGAGTCACCAACCCGTGTTCTATATAACTAGGCTTTCAAATTAGTTTACGCTAAAGAGGGATACATCGAAGACAAGCAAACTAAAACTACACTTCCCACACAACTTGTGGTCCTTCTCTGATACACCTCCTCCTATTTCTCTCCCTCGTTCCCACCTCACAGGGCAGTCAGGTACAATGTCTTCCAAGTTCCCATAGTGTCTCATGCATTCCTGCACCATGGCACTGATCATGCTGCCATGTCACCATTTGATCTTTGTCTCCTACTACAGATAAAAATATTTTATTTACTTCACTTCAACTGCTTCTCAATGCCTAAGACAAGTTTCTGGAAAAAAATGAATGAAAAAGTGGATCGGTACTCAGCTTTCCCACCTTGATCGTCCTCTTTAACCTTCCAATCTTGACCTTCTCCACACTGGCGGCAGATGACTCAGATAGCTCAGAGGGAGGCTCAATTTCAACTGCCCTCCTCCTTCCCTGTCCTGTGCCTATAAACCTCACCCTAACCCCAGGTTAGGATAAGGAATGTGTTGATTTTGCTTAGCTAACTGTTCTCAGGAAGAACTGAGAAAGCCAAAAAGTTTAAACATTTCTGAAGATAAAAAATAAGAGTTATTGCCATGCGCGGTGGCTCACCCCTGTAATCCAGCACTCTGAGAGGCCAAGGCAGGCGGATCACTTAAGGTCAGGAGTTTGAGACTAGCCTGGCCAACATGGTGAAACCTTATCTCTACTAAAAATACAAAAATTAGCTAGGCATGGTGGCACGCACCTGTAATCCTAACTACTCAGGAGGCTGAGGCAGGAGAATTGCTTGAACCTGGAAGGCGGAGGTTGCAGTGAGCAGAGATTACACCACAGAGAGAGACTCCATCTTAATCAATCATCAATCAATCAATGTTATTTATTTACAGATTTTTCTCTGTAATAATTGTTTACCTTTAAGAATGGTGGATGATCTACAGTGGCACTGTTTAGTATACCTTTTTGGGATAATGAAAATGTTCTATATCTGCACTGTCCAATATGGTAGTTACTGAACATATGTGAGCACTTGAAGTGTAGCTGGAGCGACTAAGGAACTTAACTTTTAATCGCATTGAATTTTGCTTAACTTAAATTCAATAGGCACATGGGTTAAGTGCTTTCTGTAATGCACAATGTGGGTCTACAGCCTCCTACAAAGCTATCCGCTCCTTCAGATAGGTCAAAATTGATTTAAATGTAGGTTCCACGACTGCCAGGGCAGGTCATGCTCAGAGCCTTGAACACTGGCTGGGAGGACTTCAGTGAATGTGGAATTATGCATGCACATGTAAATAGATGGAGGGAAGAGGGGAAAGGTGAGAGCATTGTCTGCAGAGGCCTGGTGGTTCAGCCTGCAGATAAGCTGGCACTTTCTATACATAGCAGCTCTGCAGTGTGGAGACACTTCTGATGGGAATGTTTATCTATGTGGTCTACACAACACACTACTGTGTTAGTTTTCTTAAAGAGTATTTTCAAATTAGAGAGGAATTTCTGGTATGTGAAAGCTGGTTCTACAGAGCTGATCACTCTTGCCATAGACAGTAGCAGGACGTCTGACAGGATGGAAGTCACTCAGCTCATTTCTCTGCTTTCCCTAAATGTTTCAAAAGTCAGGCACACTGCACGGAAGAAATGCATTTTTTTAACCTCATTTGTGATTTTGAGTAGGAAATTAAAACTTGTACAAAGGAAAAGAACGAAGGCCTGATGTATTTGATCAGGGGTGCTTTATGAAGAATTTATTATCAGGTAAGAATATCAAACGAGAAACAGAAACAGCAAAGAAGCCCCAATAAAACACCAGGATTTGACAAAATAAAACAGACACTGACGGGTTTGAGCTGTTGATGGCTGAGATAAGGAAAATAAAAGGAGGAAATTAGAACAAATAAGATGGATGATGTAATTACAAACAGAAAACAAGTGGAGAGGAAGAGAAATTTGAGCTTGTTGGCTATGGAAAGTAAGCTATTTCAACCTGTTTAAATCTAAAGTAAGGCATGTTTAGAGTTCACAAGTGTCATAAAAACTCTATATTTAAATATGCAAACATCAAATTGGGTCCGCAGCGGGCTAAGGGCTTGTGCTGACAGGCATCCCATCTTCAGCATACCAAAACATCTCCAAATAGTGCAGATCACCTTCAGCTGCCTGACACTAACTCTGTACTGCTCCCCACTCCTTGTTCCCATCTGATTGCCTTCAAGATAGCGTAGTGCCCAACATGAAAGGATTACTATAGCAACACAGGAAGCTCTTTTATCGGCATGGAGGAGGCTCTGTGGAGTGGCGCAGGAAATCCAGAGGCGAGAGCAACGAGGAGTGCCCACTGTCAAGCCTTCCTAGAGATTCTTAACTGGAGGATGTGTGTTCCAGAAAATGATTAATGCTTTGAGGAAAAAAAAAATGTTCTAATTGAACATACAATAATTCTGAATTTTCTCTTTGTGTGACAGATAAGATATAATCATTGAATTTCTTTCTCCAGAGGCTTTGTAGAAAAAAAACCCTTTGTGGAAGCAATATCTTCACTGTCTGAAAGATAGTCTTTTTATATGAAACAAATTCTGCATTGGGTTACTAAAAGCATCCACCTGCTTATCAATCTAAAAGCTGCATCTTTAAAGGTCACAAGTGAAGGAAAATCAGATAGACTCATTCTAATTCCTAGCAAACGGGAGCTCATTTCTCACCAATCCACCCCGCAGCGCTCAGTAGCATGACCTTTCACTTACAAAGAGAACAGCAGATTCTGTCTCTCATGTGCTAGCCTTCCTTCCTCTTCAGGAATTAAATGCAGTTTTGATATTATCATTACACACTTCCATAATATTCCAATGCACAGGCCTATAAATTAGCATTGCTTTGCCAAAATGCCCAGCCAAATTTCTCACACCCTCACTTGGGCCTGAAAGGGAGTATTAATTAATACTATGAAAACAGGTTTAATATACAGTACTACAGAGTGAGAGAAATCTTATAAAACCTGTGACCTGCAGCAGTAAGTGAATAACAAAATTTAAAATGAATATTTAATTGCCTGTTGCTCTTTTAAATTTGGACTGACAAATTCAGCTGGGGAAATAATTCTGAGAGATTGCAGGGCAGCCTTTCTTTGGCATTTCTGAGAATATAGGTGTCTGCATGACATTAGGAAGTAATTGGTATATGGGGAACCTATGGAAAACACAAATGGAAGAGTTTTTCACACCTAACAGTAATGAAGACGAGGGGCTTGTCTTCCGTTTCTTACCACTCACTGAAACAACAGCTGGAGGGGTCATCCACCTGGTGTGATGGCAAAAACACTTACTTCTGCACAGTCACTGACAACCTTGTTCAAATCTAAAGTCAAGGGACTCCAAATACATACAAGCACACCAAGATGGGAGTATTAAATGGATCAGAGGCAGTAATGTTTACATTAAAACTGCAAGCACCTATAAGATTGCATCATTTCATTTTCAGAAGAAATTATTTTTTGTAGCTTCATGCAGTAATTTCAGGCAATCTGAATTTAATTTATACCAAGTGTAGTAAACTCATTAATAATATGCAAGGAGAAATGATTTCAATAGAAAACAAAAAGCAGTCAATTTCATATCTACATGCCTCAATTTCTCTAACATGAAAGAGGGGAAGCATAGCACATCCTTATCTGAGGCCAATTTAAATTCTATGTTGAAGTGAGAACAAATCAGAGGCTCAGAACATTTTAAATTAGCAATAATTAATAATTCAGAGATGACAAAAGTTTCTTCTGAAATAATAATAATCTACACTTGTATAGCATGTTATGGAATACCAAGTCATTACCACATTCAATCCTCCAAGGGATATGTGTGTTAGGCAGGACAGACATTAGCATGCCCATTTTGTAGATGAGAAAAATGAAACTAGGGGCAGCAGTTCAAATGATAAGCAGATCAGTCACTGGAGGAGCCAGAACTTAAATCCTATCAAACCTTGACATCCAGTGTCTTTTCCCCTATCCTGAAGCAGGATTAACATTTGTTAGAAATATTGTTTTCTTTTTGAACATGTTGAATCAATATTGATATTCTAATTTAGGAGGCAAGGACGCCCCTTGCTATTTGCATACTGTAATAGCCTTCAGGATAATTGCTGGATAGATCTTTTGAAAAAAGATGCCACATGTTTACACTACTTCACTGCTTTAAGAAAAGTAGATATAGGACATTTACCAAATGCTTCAGCACAATCAGCCATCATTTAAAATTCTGTGAAAAATGACATTAAAAGAGGGGAAGAGGCAGAAACCAAAGTTTCCAATGACTTCTTCATAGCTAAAAGATCCAGTATAACTATTCTACCCTCCAGAGACCCCAGAAACTGTTTTAAAGATCTCTGAGTTCCTATCCCTTATTCCACAGCACATGAACCAAAAACCCAACTTGTACTTAAAGTTTCTATCCTACAGTCTCATCTAACCCAAAACCACAAATTTGAAGCAAACATATGAAACGTTATACTCTAAATGCCCTGGGGCCATTATTATTGAATGAGACAACCATAATAGTTTTTGTCTCATTATTGCTTAATAATATTTATTATTATTGGCTATGATTAGTTGTGTTATTACGCTGCCTAAGCCAAGGATTTCGCAGACTTCTATTAGTAATCAACATCTGTAATTTAAGTCCCAAATTCAAGCACAGGAACAAAATAAGAAGCAAATTTTTTATTTCTTAGCCATAAGGCCAGTTATTCTATGTAAATAATCTTCAGACTCTATGATAGGGTCTGAACTCATAGGGTTCAGACTCTATGATTTAGAGAAGTAAACAAGAAAATTAGCCAGGTGTGGTGGCTCATGCCTGTAATTCCAGCACTTTGGGAGGCCGAGGCAGGGGGATCATGAGGTCAAGAGATTGAGACCATCCTGGCCAACATGGTGAAACCCCATCTCTACTAAAAATACAAAAATTAGCTGGGCGTGGTGGTGTGTGCCTATAGTCCCAGCTACTCTCTCAAGGGTGAAGCAGGAGAATCGCTTGAATCCAGGAGGCGGAGGTTGCAGTGAGCCAAGATTGCTCTACTGTACTTCAGCCTGGTGAAAGAGCAAGAATCCGTCTAATAAAGAAAAGAACAAAAAGGAAGAAAGGAAAGGAAAGGAAAGGAAAAAGGAAAGGAATGA
>PVKV010017229.1:0-48320 GCA_004027835.1 Alouatta palliata
TGAGTCTCTGCCGGGTTTTGGTATCAGGATGATGTTGGTCTCATAAAATGATTTGGGAAGGATTCCCTCTTTCTGGATTGTTTGGAATAGTTTCAGAAGGAATGGTATCAGCTCCTCTTTGTATGTCTGGTAGAATTCGGCTGTGAACCCATCTGGACCTGGGCTTTTTTTGGGTGGTAGGCTCTTAATTGCTTCCTCAACTTCAGACCTTGTTATTGGTCTATTCAAGGTTTCTACTTCTTCCTGGTTTAGGCTTGGGAGGATGCAAGTGTCCAGGAATTTATCCATTTCTTCCAGGTTTACTAGTTGATGTGCAAAACAATAATTCTTATTTAGTGGTCCAATATGTCAGTAATTTGGCCCATTCAATCTTTATGTTCCTTCCACCAGTATCCTATACCCTTAATATGCATTCCTACACATATTCACCTGATTTCTGCTTGTAGAAATTATGAAGAATTTTTGGTGGGGGAGTGGAAAACACTTCCTCACAGATAACACTTTATATCTCTTCTATAAGGCCCTTCTGAGACTCTGGTCTAGTTTAGGTCTGGAAACAAAGGGACTGGTTAGGGATGAATGAACATTGCTTTACATGGACCCCAGTGGAGGTCATTACTGCTTTCTCAAGCAATGTAGAGTTAATTCTCTCAGAAGCAGGGGAAATACTTATACCAGTGTTGTTGGGGAGGCTGCTGTCACTGGTGTTGGGAGGCCACTTTTGCTAGGGGTGCAAGAAATTTGATTCTTCTGGCAACAATGAAAGGTCAGAATCAAAATATAAACAAAATAGGGAATCACCTTTGGTATTTTAATCTATTTATATCTTTGCAAGAAATAGCCTGTAGGCAGAGAACTGGAAGGGGTAGCATCCTAGAAAATGTTGGTATGCTACAACAAACATGGAATATTTTATACGTGTGTATGTCTATTCTATTTAATATCCTTTATTTCTATAAATAATTCTAGGTTTATTATGCCGACATCTCTAGTGTTTCACTGAAAATATGTTTCAGGTTTCCAAGAAATATCTTTTTGTCAATTTCTCTTTGATGTTCACATTTTTAGCATTATATCTAATGCTAAAATAATATTTAATGAGTGTAATATTACAAAAGTGACTAATAATGCTTTATTAGTGTTAAAGTAACCATATATAAATGTTCTATTTTATTCCAATGTTGTTTACAAGTAGCTTAGCCCTTATGATGTATTTTAGGTTTGCCACTGTTAGCATCTGCCTGATAAACATTTGTTCAAATATTTTACTGTTAACTTGTCACTATCATTCTGTCTTTAATTGTAAATAGTTTCAATAAAGGTCTAAAGTACAGTGACTGTGAGTGCAGGCCTTGGCATTATTAGACCTTGTTTCAGTCATGGTCTCAGTACTTCTAACTCTATGGTTTTATATTTTCCTAAATTACTCTAGGCCTAAATTTTTTTTGCTTGCAAAATGAGTACAATTTCACCTACATAATTGAGTTTTATGAGAAAAGATACAGTGTATAAGAAAAGATATGATTCAAAATAATAATAAATAGCTCTTATTATTATATTTTTGTTTCTGAGACTGACTCTTGGTCTTAAATTATGTTTCTGGTTTTTAATTTTTTACATTAACCATATAATTCTCTTAATTCTGTGTCTTTTAGTATGTGTTAGGTTTATATTGCTTATTTGGACTTCCTTTACATTTATTTTAAAATTATATAGTTTATATTTTTATTAGTGAAGAGTCATAAATATGTATAAGATATACTTGAACCCATAATGTTAGACTTGTATGTATGGACTCCAGCCTCATCTCCTTCAGTCTCATCTGACATCACAACTTTCTTTTGCTGATAGAACATGGAGGACTGATGACATGCAAGTTCTGAGCTTAGGCCTCCAAAGACCTTTGTACTTTGACTTTTTTTCTTTAAGTTCTGCTACAACCATACAAATAAGGTCAGAATGGCCTTATTTTTCTTACCTCTTACTATCAAGTTCTTATATAATGTGTCCCATCTTTCTAACTAGTAAATTTCAACAAACTACTTGCTCAATTATTAATAGATCTTTTGATAATAATTTACTTGCAACATTTCTTAAGGATATTAACTATTTCTATTTAGATATTTCTAACTTAGTCATTTCATGGTACATTGTCTTTTGATTTCAGTGTTTATAAGGTCATTACTTCTTCAAATTGACTTCTAATAATTTTGTTGGCCAAAGTCTATTTAAGAGTATTTTGTTTTATGGTAAGACTATTATGGCAGTAAGTTTTCTGACACTATGGGTGTATAAGACTACCTTTTGATTACCTTACATAGGAGTGGCAAATTGGGCATGAAATTTTAGGGTGATTTTTTTCCCCCTCCACAGATTCTATTTGCTTTTAGTATTTGGAAGAGTAGAGCAATAATCTTTGGAAGAAAACAGTGTTCTCTTCTAGATTATTTTATTTTATTTTAATTTTTGAGACGGGGTCTCTCTCTGTTACCCAGGCTGGAGTGCAGTGATGCAGTTACAGCTCACTGCAACCTCTGCCTTCTGGGCACAAGCAATTCTCCTACCTCAGCCTGCAAAGTAGCTGGAAACAAAGACAGGCACCAGCATGCTCAGATTTTTTTTTTTTTTTTTTTGGTGGAGATGGAGTTTTGCCATGTTGCCTAGGCTGGTCTGGAACTCCAGAGTTCAAGTGATCTGCCCACCTCAGCCTCCCAAAGCACCCAGATTATATGTGTGAGCCACCATGCCTGGCCTGAGAATTTTATTTTTTTTATTAGAAAAACCTTTTTATTTCACCTTTTTAAAAAAATATATATTTTATTGCACTTTAGGTTCTGGGGTACATGTGCAGAACATGCAAGATTGTTGCATAGGCAATGTGGTTTGCTGCCTGCATCACCTCGTCACCTGTATCTGGCATTTCTCCCCATGTTATCCCTTCGCAACCTCCCCACCCCCACTGTCCCTCCCCTCTTCTTCCATAGCAGACCGCAGTGTGTGATGCTCCCCTCCCTGTGTCCATGTGTTCTCATTGTTCAACACCTTATTTTTTATACAATCTTTGTAATGAAGTTATTATTTTTATTAAATGTTTTCTATAGTCAGTAATCTCTTTTAATTAGATAATTTTCTAAATTTTATTAGATTATTAGCTAATTTAATATTGCTTTTGTTCTATCTTATCTGATTTTTCCTAGGAATCCTTTTAGATAAAGAGTTAATGTTATTGTCTCCATGTCTAACTTTTATATAATTTACTTCTGGCTTTAACACTTTGGTTCTGCATCAAGTTTTTTAATTTTTCTTCTACTTCACCAGTTTTATTATGTGTAATAGCCTAACTGTTCCTTACATTCTTATTCTATTTCTTTTTATTTAGACATCATATATTCAATGTTTTCCAGCTTCCTCATGTCAGAGTATCTCTTTTCAGTGAGTGTTTAATTCTGGAAACAGAGATACAATAGCCACTAGAATCTTCTAAAAAAAAATACAATTAGAAATGCTCTCCTATTCTTAAGCCTCTTTTGGGAGTATACTACACACAGAAAATACACAACTCATAAATGCATGGCCTGGTGTATTATCACACAATGAGCATGCCTATATAGAAATAGATTATTGTTAGGTAAATTTTTTTGTCTATTTCCAGCTCTTTCCACAAAGATGATTGATCTCTAGGATTTCACTGATTGGTTTTGCTTGTTTTTGTTTGTTTATTTTTAAAGGAGTCATGTGGTATGTATTATGGTGTGTCTGGCTTTTCTCTTGCTTGATTCACCGATGCTTCCAAGATTAATCCACATTGATGTATAGAGCTGCAGCTTGTCCATTTTAATTGCTATATGATACTGTATTTTATGAATACAACATACTTTATTCACTCTTCTGCTGTTAGACATTTGAATTTTGTAGTTTTTGACTATTTCAATAAATGCAATTATAAATATGTATACATTTCTATTAGGTATACATCTAGGAATGGAACTGTTAAGCGATGGGTCACACAAGTTCAGGGTTAGTTGATAGTGCTAAATGATTTTCCAACACAGCTGTGGAAGTTCACATGACTATCAGGAATATTGGTTACCTAAAGGTGAATAGCAATCTAATCAAAAGTTAATGCCCTAAAACAGTAACTATTTTATTATTCTTCATAGAGTGTGTTAAAAATCCAAGTATTTAAGGATGGTGTTAGTGAGAAACTTTGTACTGTTTATTTGGCAATATTTTCTTTTTTTTTGGTTAGAGCCTTCTTTGTTCATTAGGCAGGATTTGGTCAACTGTGGTCAGGAATGATAGACTGCCATTATGAATTCAAAGGCCTAGTAAACTTAATTAAAGGACAGATTTCACTATATGAAGAAATTATCTAGGAATTCAAAGACAAAGCTATTTTATAAAGGAATTTATAGTCTAAAATGAATATCAAAGTCTTACAGTCTTAAAAGAACATTTTAAAGTACTCAGATATTATACATTTTATGGTCAAATTTTATTAAGAAGAATGTATATAAGGTTCATGAAGGTTTCTCTGTCAGTGACTAAAAAATTCTTTACATACACTGGAAATAAAAAATGAATAAGATAATCTCAAGAAGCCTTATATTCTAAGAAAGGTAGTTCTAATATGGCACATTCTTTCATCTAAAAGTTGTTTTGATGCACAAAAAGCCAGGTAGAAGCATAAAGGTTTTAGGTAAATATTCAAAAGTAGAGAATTGGTAAAATATAGAGATTTTTATATCATAAAATGTAGGTTGAATTTAATTTTGTGGACAATAGAGAATTCTTTTAAATAAGGCACAGGTATGATTTAGTTTTGGAAAAGTTATTCTAGCATCTGTGGTAAGTGCAAATAGAAGCAAAAAATACTTGAAAGACATGCAATTTCTATGTGAGATTATTAAAGTCTCAATAGGGGCAATACTTACAAAGAAGATGTGAACAATATCAAAGAGGTAAAATCAACTTCACTTGTATAAAAATTGGATGGCAGGTAGTGAAAAATAAAGCAATCCTTCGAATTTTGAGGTTGGTGTCTGGATCAGTGATAAATTCACTGAGGTTAGAATAAGTAGGAAAATCCAATGACAGCATTATTTCCCATGCCTTAGCATGTCTATAAATTAAGTAAACAAATAATAAACATTAAAAAACGTTGTTTAAAAGGAATATTGATGAACCTGGAAAATCAGCATAATTTTTGTGGTATAAAACATATGTGCTCACTTTTCACACACACCATGCTATTGTTATTACAAAAGTTAAAAGTGTCTTCCATAGGTATGAATACAGTAAATGTAGTAATTTTTGCTGGAAGAATTTAATAGACAGTATAGGAGTCAGAGGACACTGAGGGTGGGAAAGCTACACTCATCGAAATGGAATGGGAGTCTTATGTGTCATGAAAAAATAAATTATACTTATGTCACCAGAAAATGATAAGTAGATTCCAACATTCATGCATCATTAAATGCTAGGCCACCAGATAAATCTGAAGAAAATATAATATGTGAGGATATAAAATATATATACATATAACATAAAATATATAAAATCTGTATTAGGGTTTTTCAGAAAAACAGAATGAAAAGGGTATTCATATAAAAAGATTAATATTAGGAATTGGCTCATGTGATTAGGGAGGTGGAAATATTCCAATATCTGCAGTCAGCAAGCTGCAGACCCAGGAGACTCACTGGTACAGTTCCAGTTTTAGTGTGAAGGCCTGAGAACCAGCATAATTGATGGCATAACTTCCGTCTAAAAACTGGCCAGTAGAAGAACCAAGAAGAGTCAGTAATTCAGTTTGGGTCCAAAGGTAGGAAAGGACTGATGCTCCAGCTCAAGCCATCAGGCAAGAGACATCCCCTCTTAATTCCCAGAGAGTTAGCATTTTTGTTCTGTTTAGGCCTTCAGCTGATTGGGTAAGAGCCCTGTTTAGGCCTTCAGCTGATTGGGTAAGAGTCCTGCACATTAGGAAAGGTAATCTGCTTCACTCAGTTTATCAATTCAAATGTTAATCGTATCCAAAAACATCCTCTTAGATGCATCTAGAGTAATGTTTCACCAAATATCTGGGCATCTCATGGCCCAGTCTAGTCTAGTTGATACGTAAAAGCAACCATCGCACTTAGCATTTATTAATGTGAGATGAATGTTGAGTGTGCAGTGTCATACATTTATATTTACCAGAATAAATGTATAGCCAGAAATATTTATCATTTCAAATTTTTAAAAAGTACTTTTTTTTGCTCAAGAAAATGAAAACAAGAGAATCTAAATCTAGGTTCAGAATAACACTAAGTTAGACAAGTATTACATTTTTGTGCCTGTGCATGCTACAGGACCTGGGAAGGTGAATTTGGCTTTGCACCTGCTGTTTTTGGAAATGGTTGCATATACAAGGTATTTTTCTTGCCAATTTGCGTGTGTTTTGCTGTTGTATGCCAGTAATCTTGCGCCAAGACGTTGTGTTAAGCTGTCTTCTATTTTTGCCAGAAAACATAGAAACATAGCGGGGCATCCTTAATGGCTGGAAAGGAATTGAATTAATCACATACGTATGACAGCTGGAGGTTCATATCCTCAGAAGTGAAGTTGCAGTTACCAAAAACAAATTTAAAAAACTTTTATCCAATGACCTGCCTTGACTGAGTTTCTAAGTTTTGAAAATCATTCGTAAATAAGTTTTGATAGATCAGGGAATCCAGAGTTACTCACTTTTACAGAATGCTTAAAAGACTTATTTTTTTTCCAAAAAACAGACTGAGTCATGAGCAAAGTGACGTCTCACCAATATTGAGTAAGGGTTTTTCATCAGATACAACATGTGTAGTGGTCTTACTCCGTAAATTAGGAATGAGAGCATAAAGCCATGAGATAGGAGGGCATTTCTTCCCAAAGCTTGAAGAGCAGCTAGTCTGTCAATCAGTAAAATGTATTTTACTTGCCAAGTTTCTATTAGAAAACATAGTGCTATACACATGTACAACAAAACTGTACCTCTATGTATTATACTTGATTTTCGCAATACACGTAGGCATATTTATGGGAACTGTCATTTGGACTGATAAAGTGTCTGCAGAAGGGGAGAAAGGTCATTTTTGCATAAACTATTAGAAGATGTCAGTAATTTGAGAACTAATGATTCAAAAGCTTAAGAACAAATGAAGAAAATGCAGGAATGTTCTTCATAATTCACTTGATGCTTCCCATATGGCAAGTGTTCAATATGACTTCGTTGTCCCAAAATATGTATGGTGGTCTCAGAAACTGTCGTTAGCCAGAAAGGTAGCTACAAAACGGAAAAAGTACAAAACATAAAGCCTATATTGAGATTATTAGAATAATAGAGAAGATTTTCAAAAGGCAAAAACTATATATGAATGCACTCTATTCACATATATCACTATCTCACACATTTAGAAATATTTTTTGGCACCAAAATAATAACATGGAAGCTTTCAGATGCAGGGAATTTAAAAAATACATAGTAATTGTATTTTCATAGTTTGACTCAGTGACACAGAATACTAATAGCAGACCTCATCCAGAATTCCTAGATCATAGATTTCAAATTTAAATAGAAAACTTTTATGATAATAATTTAATATTTATAAAAGAGCATATCAGAATATATGTAAAAACTAATTATAAATATATGAAAAGTAAATATAGATATATAAAAATTTATTGTAAATTCCTCCTATATTTACATTGCCTATAATGTAATGATACAAAAATAACATTTTTATGAGAGTATATGTTGCTGAATATTATCTGGGAAAACTAACAGTCAGATAAGGCTATGTCATTTTTATGTCTGCTTTTGTAAATAAGAGCTCCTCTAGGAAATAATTTGGTATAGACTGTTTCGGTTGTTTGCATACATTTTAAACTCTGAGATGCACCCATCACAAGTTTTTAATATAGTGAGTTTAACCGCCACCCCAAACAAACAAAAAAAAAGTATATTTCCATTGCTACAGAAAGTTTTGTGTATCTCTCCAGGCAAACGCTAGACCTCTATGCTCCAAGAAGGCAACACTTTCTAATTTTTTTTATTGTACTTTAAGTTCTGGGGTACATGTGCAGATCTTGCAGGACTGTTGCATAGGTACACACATGGTGTACACACGCCATGGTGGTTTGCTGTCTCCATCCCCCCCACCGTCACCTACATCAGTCATTTCTCCCAGTGTTATCCCTCCCCAACCTCTCCCGCCCCCTAACCATACATTAGTTTTTCTTTACTGGAACATCAAGTAAACAGAATCATGCTTAATAAACCCCTTTGTGTTTAGCCTCTCTCACTCAATATGGCTCTGAGTTTCAGTCATATTGCTGTATTTATCAGTAGTTTGTTTCTTTCTGTTGGTAAGAAATACAACATTGAATGAATATGCCCCATTTTGTTTGCCCATGGCTCTTTGATAAACAGATGTTTTAAAATTTGTGGCTATAATAAATAAGGTTGCTATTACCATTCTTCTATATTTTTTTTCCTGTGGGCATATTTTTTAAATGATTAATGATGCTGAGATTTTTTCAAATATTTTTCCTGTGTTGCCTTTTCCATATCAGTGACTATTTGAAACTTTTACATATTTTTTTTTTTTGCCATCTTTTTGGCTTCACAGAAATAATGTAACATTAGTACAAGAGCAGCGTATTTTAAAATCAGAGATAATTAAATTTAATTAAATACAATTATCTTATTTTATAGTTAGTACTTTTTGAATCCTATGTAGGTTGTCTTAGCCTACTCAAAATGTATTAGAATATCAGATATGTTTCATGATGGGAGTCAAGGGCTCTAGTTTTTATGTTTATGTAAATAATTAATCTACAATTAATTTTACTATATGGAACAGTTAGACTTCACTTTTTCCCATACTGACTTTCAGATATTCTAGCACTGTCTGTAATAACAACAAAGACTGTATATTTCTCATTGAATTAACCTGACACTTGGTGAGTCACCAAAAACATACAGCTCTGCTGGTAATGGTTTTACGTTTATAAAGGTAGTGTGAGTCTCCAATTTTGTTTTCTTTTAAAAACTATTTGTCTAATCCAGATATCTTATATTTTACATTAATTTTAAAATAATATAGTAGGTTTCTTTTAAGAAGTATAATAAAGTTTTATTTGGGAAAGTATCATTCTAAACATCAATTTGGGGAGAATAAAGATCTTTACAAAACTGAATATTTCAATCCATATAGTATATCTCTCCATTTTTTTAGATGTTTTTGAATTTTGCTCTGCAATATTTTGTAGTTTTCAGCATAGAATTGCTATGTATATCTTATTTGTTCTTCATATGAACTTCTGAAGCTATTTTAAAATGACATTTTATTTCATTTTTACAGTGCTAACTTCTTACATATAGATATAACAATGAGTTTTGCTTGTTAATTTTTCATTTTGCTGTCTTGCTAAATTATTAATTCTAGTAGAGATTATATACATTCTATGTAATTTTCTACATGCATAATCACATAGTTAATGAATGATAGCAGTCCTGCTTCTTCCTTTCACACATTAATTATTTAATATTGAGTTTTTTCCTCATTGCTTTGCTAATTTTTTTTGTAATATGTAGATGTGACAAGAGAAATATCCCTGTCTTATTTTTGAGCTTGGGTGGAAAGAATTGAGTTTTTTTAAACTACTAAGTACAGTGTAGTTAGACTATTTTTGTAGATGTATTTTGTTCGATTGAGGACTTTTCCATTTCTTTCTGGTTTTTGAAGGTTTTTTTTATCATCTTTTGTTAAGTTTTTTTTCTGCATCTGTCAACATATCTTTCTTTAATTGTATGTTGTTTAGATGTGTGTTATTTATGCATTTCTGAATTCTATTTGCTTATACTGTGTTCAAAATTTGTACAGACATGTTAATGAAGGCTATTAGTCTGTCATTTCCTGTTCTTCCGGTTTTGGTATCAGGGTTTCACTACCTTTGTAAAATGAATTAGAAAATGTTTTTATCATTCTCTGTTTTTGGAAAGAGTTTCAAAATAAGAAAAATAAAAAATTACAATGGGGAAATAAGCAGAAGACTTGAACTTCAATTCCACAGAAAAAGTAAAATGATCAATAATATTTGAAGATATTTTAGATTTATTAGTGAGAAAATATATTTTGTACTATCAAAATGGGTAAAAATTAAAATGTAAAATTATCAACTGTTGAAAAGAATGTATAGTAATAGGAACTTACATATTAATGATGTGTGCAGATATTGGTACAACAATTTTTGTTTTAATAGTGGCATTATTTAGTAAATTTGAGAATCTAATTTATTAATGCAATTTGACTGCCCAACAAAATATGACAGTGTCTAAGCTTACTCTTTTTCTTCTGGTGCCTTCCTGGCAAGCACTATTGAGTTATACCAGGTAGTATTTGCCACTATAATGAACTATAAATGGATACTAGGACACAGGCTAAGAAAACCATGCCCAATAACTCTTCCTTCCTTGAGAAAAATAGTGGGTCTCTGTCATTTGGGGAGTACTGAGCTGCATTGTGTATCTTTATTAAACTTTTCTCTATCGATGTGCTATACCTAGCTTTATTATACTTTTAGGCCTCAGATAATGAGGCCCTCATGAATTTATCTTAAATGTGGCCTTTTCTTGTTTTGTTTCACATGAAAATGATCTGCAGCACAAGTCACCATCCAGCAAACCCTAGAAATTTTAGACAGTCCCCAATCCCTTTTATAGAAATATCAATAACAAATCTCATAGCAAATCTTTATGACTTGAAACAGTGCAGATTGCAGATAAGGTACAGAGTTCATTTTTGGATCAGTGGGGTAGCAAAAAAGGTAAGAGTTAA
The DNA here is from genome assembly GCA_004027835.1 of Alouatta palliata. Taxonomy (NCBI): domain Eukaryota; kingdom Metazoa; phylum Chordata; class Mammalia; order Primates; family Atelidae; genus Alouatta; species Alouatta palliata. The sequence continues at coordinate 10,857 of PVKV010017229.1, forward strand.
TATTTCTCCAGACAAGCTGTTGATTAACTGTAATGCTATATGAAAACTAACTACCCATAGTCCATAAGCAGTTGATCCTCATTAACTGCAAAGTATTGACCAAACCTTGATCACATCAGGGAATGAATTGATGTTTTCCCAACTGTAAACACTAATGTGGTGAATCTTTCCATAAGCGATTGATCGATCCTCAGTAACTGCAAAGTATCGACCAAACTTTGATCATACCAGGGAATGAACTGATGTTTTCTCAACCTCAAACGCTGATGTGGTGTTGCCACTAGATTGCTGTTTTATAGTCGCAACATCAGGGCTTAGACTCAAGCTTCCTAATCACACCAAGGTTGCTACATTAACTAAATATCCTGAACTACATGGATACAGATAGAGGGAAGGTCCTATCATGATACGTTGCTATTGTTTCTTTACTGATCACAGGAAAAGCCCAGGAAAGTCAATATTTCCATTAACAACATAGCATAAAGGGTCTCTGCCCAAAAGTCAGAGTCCTATTCTAGAGTCTGATATCTGGCCTTGTTAGCTCTGTGTGAACTCATGTAGGTTAAATTGACAGTAAGGAGCCTATACACTGGCTCTTAACCCAGTCTTCAAGGATTGTTCTCAACATAGTCTCTGCCAGTTCTCTAGGTTCTACTTGACTATTTGCGTACATTTTTAAAATGTTCATACTGTTTAAGATTATATAGCAGTTAAAATGAATGAACCAGAGCTATATACATAAACATACATGGATCATACATAACTATCAGAAAAAAATTACTGCCTACAGTGTTACATGACCATGGTTTGCATGTGTATCCCCTCCCAATATCATGTTGAAATATCATTACCATTGTAAAACTATTAAGACATGGGGCTTTTAAGTGTGATTAGGCCATTGGGGCTCTGTGCTCAAAACTGGATTGATGTCATTATCTCTAGGGTGTGTTTCTTAGGCAAAAGCAATTTGGGGTTTCTTTCTTCTGTCTCATCTTCCTTGCCTTTCTGTCTTCCATGATGTGAGGACACAGCACCAAGGCACCATCTTAAAAGCAGACAGCAGCCCTCCTCAGACACTGAATCTGCTGTGTACTGATCTTAGACTTCTCAGCTGCCTCAAGATATGTGAGAAATAAATTTCTATTACTTAGAAATTATGTAAATTTTGAAAATTATGAATGTCTCAGACATTCTTTTATGGCAGCAAAAATGGACTAAGACATATACTTTTATAGGAATTTCACAAGAAATGTGGTATTGATCTCATCTAAAGAAACAGCAGTAATTTTTTAAAATTAATTATATAAAAGTGGTATAATGCTCATGCTGTCACACTAACACCTGAGAATTAAAAAAATATATAAAGCTGTAGATAAAGATCCCAGGTAAAAACAGACATTTCTACATAAAATAACAAATACATTAGAGTTATCCATTAGAGAAATGATTGGCCACGATCACTTAAGCTTAAAGAAAAACTAATCATTTAAGTTCAAAGGTTGTACAAATTCATTTTCTTCTAAATGAATATAAGCATTTATAAAGAAACTCGAGCTAAAGAGGAATCTTAATCGATGTATTTAATTGTGAGTCTAAATAGGGGTTAGACCTTGGAGAAAATTGTAGAAAGATAAGCATATATCCTGCTTTCCTATAACTTCTCAATAAAGCCAAATTATTTCTTGCAGGGTTAGTGGATAATTGAAACACATTTTTGTTGTGGGTTACAGTGGTTTTAAGATTAGGGTCCAAAGATCCTCAGACAAAATTCACTGTAATCCAAGAACACACTTGTATTTACAACATATATTTGATGTTATGTTTAGTTGTTGTAATCTAATTTCATAACCCATCTTTACAGATAAGGTCTATAGGCTTTAAATAATTTAGAGAACAGTTTTGTGAAGAGAGCAAAAAATCTCTCTTACAAAGTGGAGTTTTCATGTTGTCAACCCGAAAATTTTAGTAAAAGAGAATTTTTTTATTGACCTTATATTAAAAAAGACCAAATATATTTTTGTCCAGAAGACTAAGAATTGTTTGCTATTAGAAAATCTATACTTATTCTTTACCATATATATCAATGGTGACTCAGCACAATCTCTCTGTAGAGGTACAAATAACAACAGCAACAAACTTTAAAGCATCCAAGTTTCCAAGAATACGATAATTAATTCGAGTGATTCATACGGCGAAATGCTATGTAGCTGTTCAATTACATTATATGTCTGAAAAATAAGGGGAAATATATAAAATATAAACCCAAGGGAAAAAAGCATTAAGAGATTAAAGGAAGAAAAGAGTATAAAACATAAAACCAGGATATACAGCATAATACAAAATGTATAAAAACATTTTATGTTTATATGAAGCATTTAGTATTTGAGGGATTTTTAAAGTTGCCATTTCTGGATAAAGATATATATAAATCAAATATATATATCTTTATAAATATATAAGAGAGATATATAAATCAAATATATATCTTTATAAATATATGATATATATAAATCAAATATATATCATATATATTAAATATATAAATCAAATATGTATACAAATATATATAAATCACATATATTTATATATACAGAAGATAAAGATACATATAAATCAAATATATATCTTTATCCAGAAATGGCAACTTTAAAAATCCTTATGATATTAAATGATTTAAATATCAAAGATTTAAGTATCAAATATATATCTTTACCCAGATATGTCAACTTTAAAATTCCTTAGGATTTTTAAAGAAACTTAAATCCTTAAGAATATGCAAATTCTATACTCTTCTACATTGTGTAAGTTTGTATATTTTGTTAATGTTTTAAAATCTGAAAAATTACTGTCCTTTTAACTAGACTGTTATATAACATGTATATATAAATTTGACAGATGTGTATTTCTATAAAAATAGAAGAAAGGCCACAGTATAGTCAATTGAAAATAAAAGATGTAGAAACACCTTCAAGGAGTGCTCAGAGTACGACATGGTATTCCTGCTGTACTGATCTGACTGCAGTTTTCCTTTCAGCCAGTGTCTGAAAAGGGCTGCACCTAGTGATGAAGAATTTGCTCTAGGCAGAGCATTCTGCGTTCCTGCTTTCTAGGTGCATTGCATACTCGAATCAAACCTTTGCTACAAGATCACTGTGAATAGCAAATCACACATTTCTACTTAGCTTTTTTCTATTCACAGAAAAAAATATATATTTGCACCTCAGGAAAGTATTATTTTTTTGAAATGCTGTAACCCTTGTCTTGGCGAGGGTATTAAGAAGTTCCTGTTTTAGTTGTTATAAACTACCACATCGATTGAAGCTGATGTCTTTCAAATTAACATATTTCATAAATGATTACAGGAACAATCTATTTGATTCATTTTGGGACAGTTGGTGATTTTGTGTTTTTTTTTTTTTTTTTTTAGTAATTAAGAGATGATAAACTAGATAAACACCCAAATATTCTTTATTCAGCTACTTAACATCTTTAACTCCATGATTAAAATGAACAGTGAAAGACAATTGTCCCATTTTTCCTTCTTTATCCATAAAACCTCTTTATATTATGAAAAAGAAATCTCAAAAAAACTCTCATTTCTTTCCCCACAAGGAATCAAGAGAACTCATTTTCTTATATAAGTAAACAAAGAGGAGAAATGGAAGAGATCACCGAGGCAATAACCTAGTGAATCTGTGGCTTCAGGCCTGAAGAGTGACAAAATGTTCCATGTGCACAGGTGATAATAAAGCCTTTCTTGTTCACCTTACCTAAACAACATTGCACTTTGGATAACAACAAAAGAGGCTAAAGCCACTTGGCAAGTTTTAGGTACCATATGTCCTGAAAAAAAATTAGAATTTGTATATGATACATATGTGTTTAAACAGGTACTGAGTATTTACAATGTGGCAGATACTATATTAAGTGCTTTAAGTAAGACATTCCATTTAATTTTCCAAATGACCCTAGGCTATTGCATTGTCATCTCCATTTTATAGAAGGGAAATGTAAGATCTAGATAATCTAATACACTACAGAAAATGCACAAAGAACTATGGCAGAGCTAGGAATCAACTGTAGGTTCATGTGAGTCCAAAATCCTTATTCTTAACCAATCATGTACATTATTAAAGCAACAAACATGACAACAACAAAGAAACCTTTATGCCAATATCCTTAATAAATATACATGCAAAAATCCTCAACAAAATACTAGTAAAGCAAATCCAGCAGCACGTCACAAAAGTACCACCATGATCAAGTAGGCTTTATTCCTCAGATGCAAAGTTAGTTCAACATACACAAATCAATAAATGTGATTCATTGCACAAACAGAACTAAAGAAAAACAATTACTAAAAATGTTACTAAAGAAAAAGAGACATTACTCATGGCCTTAAGATCAAATTTTATAAAGCAATTCATTGGTAAAATATCTGTGCCCAATAAATATTTTGAGTAGTATTTAAAATATATTTGATGAATTACATGATGGTCTCAGTCTAAATTAAGTCTCAAAACCACATATGTTAAAAGTTCTTCAAATTCCTTATTTTACAAAACTGCTTTTACTGTACTAGGCCTTTCCAACTTTTATATGTTTTTACAAAATTGTTACTGAGATTTGATTGAGACCTTGTGTAATTATAAAAATCCTTTTGGAGAAAACAGACATATTGAACATCAAATGGTAAATGATAAAATTTATGAACATAGTATGCCTCTTCACTTAGGTTTTTTAAAAAATTTTGCTTATGAATTCTTGCTATTTTTTGTTGAAATCTTATACTTTTTTGTTAGTTTTTTCCTAAATAGTTTTTAATAAAATTGTAAAATGTGTTTTTTTAATTGTGTTTGCTAATATATAGTGGGATTACTTGAACAGTACATTTTCACAGATAAAGTTTAATGATCAATTGCAAATGCTAATTTTGTGACACTGTATTGTATTTGTACAGAAATAGTTGCTAAACTAATTCAGTGATCTAATTGAATTATTGATACTGAGATCCAAGATAATCTAAAAACAATTGTATTAGTCCATTCTCACACTGCTATAAAGAATTGCCTGAGATTGGGTAATTTACAAAGACAAAACAGTTTAACTGACTCACAGTTCTGCATGGCTAGAGAGGCCTCAGAAAATTCATAATCATGATGGAAGGGGAAGCAGGCATGTCTTATATGGTGGCAGGCAAGAGAGAGTATATGTAGGAGGAACTGTCAAACACTTAGAAAACCATCAGATCTTGTGAGAACTCACTATCATGAAAATAGCATGGGGGAAACACCCCCATGATCCAATTACCTCCCACAAGGTCCCGCCCTTCACAAGTGGGAATTATGGGGATTACAATTTGAGATGAGACTTGGCTGGGGAAAGGAGCCAAGCCAATCAACAATATTTCAAAAAATTAGAAATATTTTCAATCATGTTTATCTCTACTTATTAGAACATAAACTGTGTGTTGGGCACAATGCTCATGCCTATAATCCCAGCACCATGGGAAGCTGAAGTGGGCACATCACAAGGTCAGGAGTTCAAGACCAGCCTGGCCAACATGGTGAAACCCCGTCTCCTCTAAAAATACAAAAAAAGTTAGCTGGGTATGGTTTCGGAAGCCTGTAATTCCAGCTACTCAGGAGGCTGAGGCAGGAGAATCACTTGAACCCAGGAGGCAGAGATCGCAGTGAGCCGAGATGTTCCATGGCACTCCAGCCTGGGTGATAGAGCAAGACTCCATCTCAGAAAAGAAACAAAAACAAAACATAAACTGTGTATACTACTACTATTTTGAATATATTCAATTTGATGGCACTTCAGCCTGGGTGACAGAGCAAGACTCCATCTCAGGGAAAAAAAAATACATAAACTCTATGCTGCTACTATTCTAAATATATTTAATTTGAATTTGGTTGAAATTTTGGATTGAGAAACCACAGACACAGAGGACCAACTGTGTCTGCATGTGTGTGTATATGTGTGTGTATAACACAAAAATATGTCAAAATTATTAAATTGTACATTTTAATATGTGCAACTTATATACCAGTTTTACTTCAACAAAATATTTTTGAAAAAACCTATTACAAACAAAATTCATGAACTGTATAAAAATATTTCTATTTACTTTCATATTACCTATTTTTTGGCTACCTGTTAAAATTTCTCAACAAAATTCACAGATTAAAAGATTTTAATTTAGTGAAATAATTCTTTCCAAATTATCATTTAAATTAAGGATAGCATTTTCCACATTATATGGCAACCTCAAAAAGCTTTATGTATCTTGCCTGAGAGTTTTTACTGAAATTACATAAACTCAAATTCAAGGGATGAGAAACATTAAAGGTTAACATCTCTTTAAATAATGCAAATATTAAGATGTTTGTTTATTTATTAGAAGCCTAATCTCCTTTATTCATTATAAAGTCATTGGCCAGAGCTCTACTTACAGACTATGAACTTCCATTAATCACCGTGTCTTTAGTTAAAATAATAGCCATATTCACAGGTGAGATGAGTGAAAAGGAGTGAGGTTCTGATAACCACAATAAACAGAGACCCTAACAGGATTAAACCAGCAAAGTACACTTCTTGCCTGCTAAGTAGAATATTATGATTTTTCCGAAGTGCAGGGGGGAAAATAACATGATTAAAACCTTGGCAGGTCTCTGAAATGGGAAAGCAAACATTTGTGTTTACCTGAGATAAGTATGCTTAAATGACACGTACTTGGAACCAGGACACGGAAGAGTCAAACTAGTAGAAGCTTTCACATTTTAATTTTAAAATTTGCGGGTTTTTAATGGAACCTGCAAAACATTAGCAATCTGTATGTAAAACTATTACAGAACAGATGGTTTTTTAAAAAACAGATTGGCAAGTGACAGCTATGTACTTAGGATATCTTTGGTTTAGGCAGAATAGAATAATGATTAGAGTCCAAAGAATCTCCAAAATGTAAATTTGCCATTTGGATTCTGCATGATTTATTTTGTCTTGGTGGCTTTGAGATGCTTGTTTGGCTTAGAAGCTTTGAGGCTCTAGTTTGAGGTTGTTTTTGTTTGAAAGAAGCTGAAGGGTAGCAGAGCTTAGATACTTTCAGATTCCGATTATTTGTAAGATTCTTTTTCTTACTAGATGTTGACTGAAATTTTGCTGAATACATGCTGTGATTATCAATGACTTCTTACAAGCAGGAGTCCTGCTTAGAGATGATTCAGAAATTGGCAGAGGTACCACAGAATCAAGGTGGATGGCTTTAAAAGCTGCAAGGACTTGAGATGAAATGTATAGTGTCCAGTTATCTTAGCCTGGTCCACCGTACGAGACTGGAGTGGTGTCTGAAGAAAAGTGGGTATAAATTGCATGTCACTAATTTTATTATTTGCCAAATGATTAGGCTTTTGAGCATTTATGGTCATGTTCAAGTTTGCTTCAGAAATATACGCTTAGCCACATCCATTGTTAATGTGGGATTGATGAAAAAGGCTGGTCTTCCAAACCATAGTTGCTTTCTTGTTGCAAGTTATATGTAAAACTTTCACCCAAATGTGCAAAGTTCTGATGTACGTTTTGGATTGCACCTTTGCTGGGGACCTCCATATGTAGTGGCTATATTCATTCTCTCTTGGTGTGGTCTGTGGGTCTGGGACAGCTGCTGGAAGATTGTAGCACTTGAAGAGGAATTTTTCTCCAGATGTTTGAGTATATTTATCAGTGTACATTTTTTCTCTTCGGATTTTTGGTTGTGGTTATATGAAATTGCAACCTGAAGTTCTAACACTTGGATCTTTTCATCTTTTGTCTTTATTTTCTCTTTAAGTTGTTTTCTTTCATTTAATGTTAATTCCTGTATACTTCACCATCTTTTGTTTCTGGGCTTGATGAGAATGATAGCTGAATATCATGCCATGATCCAATTCCTTCATGCTGATGCAGATGTTTCAGTTTGAGTAACTGAGTTTTTACAAAGATGCAATCCTGAACCATGTGTTGGAGGGTCAACTCTTCCTGCATCACTGCATTTTCTGGTACATCTACAAACATTTTCTGAACCTGGAAAAGGGTTGTCTCTCCATAGCTTTCGAAATGACCCAAAAAGGACTCTCTATAGGGAGAGCCTCTGGTCAAATCAATTTTTCCATGGTAACCATAGTGGTTAGGATGACTGAGGTGGCAGTGTTCCTGTCTGCTCAATTTCTAGGATGGCCTTTTCCAAAATCCTTCCTGAGGCTGTTGAACACTTCTGTCTCGTCAGTCAAAGTAGTAGATATTTTCATGCTCCACATTTTCAAGATGTGTATCATAGGCCATCATCCTCAAAGTCATATGATTCAGGATTATTCAAAATATGCTGTTTATTTCATAGGACTCATAACTCTCAATTGGATGGACATTTCCAGTGGGTTCCAAGCCCTCTTCATTCCACATGTATGTTCCATCACAACTATCAGATGGAAAGTTCAAATGAAGAACCAGCTCTGTAATCTGCATCTAGTAAAATTATTCCTATAAGTATGTTTTGTATGTTCACTCGTATTAGAGACATTTATATATATTTATCAGTTTCAATTTATCAGTTTAACTAAACACATTTTCATTTTCCTTGGGAGAATTAGATCTGTCTTGTGGTGGTGACTTCTCATGTTTTCCTTCTTTGAGAGAAATTTCCTTTAGAGTTATTCTAGTTCTGTTGAAGTCTTTTACACCTATTAAATATTCTCTGAAGTGTTCACTGACATCATTCTTATTAGAAGACGACAAGACAAGGAAATACTATCTACACCGTTGCTCAAGTAACTTTTAGCATCATGATTCATGGTCTGGTCATTTTCTGTTTTATAACTTTCAGTTAAATCTTGGTCCTTATTTGTAGCTTTATCCTTAGCCAAAACTCTAGCATCACTTCTACACATATGTCAGCAGGTGAATTCTTATTTCCATTGATTGTGATCTATCAAAATCCCAGAAACCTGAGGCCAGCTAGATTTCAGTAGAAAGAGAGGAACCATCCAATAACCTAAAGTGGAAATTGCACCTAGGTCATGTATAAAGCCAACTTCTTTCCACCAGCAGCATAGGACCTAATAAATCCTTATTCCAAATGTTTATTTCCATTACATTCTTCTTACTGCTCATAGTTTCTTGTTAGCATACTTGAGTGCAGAGGTACTCTAATGGATAACTGTTAGTACTTAGAAGACTTTGTAAGATCTATAGCTCTATTGAAGGAGTGTGATCTGGTTATAGTTGAAGGTGCAAGAAATGACTCTGAATGGAATGTGAACAACTGTGTGATCTTACCAATTTTTTTCACAAGCAATATGCATAATATTGTCTGAGGATTGAGCTAAGCTTTCTCTAGAACTACTTCTAGTAGCATAAGGTGTGCTGTAGGTCTTTGCGTGCTGTTTAAACTCAGTGGGTTTCCATAAAATCCATTCAATGATGATTTTGGAGCACTGACTGAAGAATAGGACGTCCTTCCCAATAATGTGCCTTTGACAAATTTACCCAAATTAAATGGTCCATAAGTGACCTTTGGTTTAACTTCTTTGCAGATGACAAATAACGAATGGCTTTGCTAAATTTGATGTGAATAAAGAAACACTTTTCAAACCTTCCTTTATCCTGTTTTTATCAAACATTATTTGAATAGGAACATGTTTTTCAGGATCAATTAATTAATCAATCATGAATTTTGAGTCTTGTTAGGCTCTTCAGTACTTTGTGCATTAAGTTGGTATTTATTTGCTTTTCTCCAATTAAATGAATAAAATGATGGACAATCAGAGCCATTGTTTTTTATGTAACTTTGACGTTACTGTTCTTAGAAGTTCCTAATATACTAACAGGTGTCACATTTGACATTGGCTGCACTGTACTTAGAGATTTTGTTCAATATGTTGGTGACTTGGAATCCAAAAATGTCTTGATCAGTGGTTTTCCTTCAATGAGCTATAAGGTGCATTTGTTCTTAGAATTTTACCTAATCTATAGGAGTGAAACACCAATGTTCCAATCTAAGATCACAAAGAATCTGCGCAACAGTAATTTTCACACCTCTGAAATGTTAGAAAGAGCAACCCTAATTGGACGGGTAGCCTACCAAGATGAATTTGCATTTTTTGAAATGGAAACTCAAGGTTAGTCATGAAGGACCACCTCAAAGGAGTCGTTCCTCCTTTTACTTTGTCAAGAAAGCCAAATTTAAATACACACACACACACACACATGCACACACGCACCACATGCACACAGAGATATACACACATGTATCTACATATATATGTATGTAGATATATAAAAGAGAAGGAGATCTAAATCTACAGCAACTGTCTGATCCACCAGTTTTATCTCAGGATGTATTCTAGAGTGTGTCTTTATTTTGGCCAGTGCAAGGTCATGCTGCCTCCTTGACTGCAGCCCAGCTGCGGGTTGCCTAGCAACCTGCCATTGTTGCCTATCATGCTCCAGAGGACATTTGTTCTGGAATTACCATAATGTGATCCAGAAGAAATGCCAGGAGAACACGGATCACATTCTGTGTTTTTAGTCCGTTGCATGTCTCAAGCCTTTTATCAGATTGATTTATTTCACAAAGCAAGATTAAGATTGAGGAATCTTAAGTTTGATTGAATTCAAATTTAGGCACTTTATAGCCCTATAAACTAGTATATTAGTTTTCTAGGACTGCCATAACAAGGTACCACAAGAGGAGAATCTTCAAATAAATTTATTGTCTCACAGTTCTGGAGCTGAAATGTCAAAAGCAAAGTGTTGGCAAGGTTTGTTCCTCCTGGGCAAGGACGGGAAATTTTTTTTCCATGCTACTCTCCTAGTTTCTGGAAGTTGTTAGCAATTTTTGGCATTCCTTGGCTAACAGACACATCACGCCAACTTCTGTGTGTATTACCACAATAAGGTAGTGTTCTCCTGTGTCTGTCTGCCTCCAAATTTTCCTCTTCTTGTAAGGACAGAAGACATTAGATTAGGGCTTACCTCAATCCCTTACTACCTAATTACCTCATTTTAACCTTATTTCATTGGCAAAGAACCTATTTCCAAATAAGATCACATTCACAGGTACCAAGGGTGAGGTATTAGGCATAGCTTTTTGGAGACACTATTCAACCCACAACACCTGGCTATTTACTTAGGCTCATTATACCTCAGGTTTCAAGTGTACAGAATTGGGATAATGGTAAAACCTACTGCATAGAGTTGTAAGGAGCAAATGAGTATATTAGTGTAATCTTCTAGGTTTTGTCTCACACATATTAACCTATAATGAACATCAGTTTATTTTTCTTCCACTTTCAGCTCCAACCCTTTGGTCTAGTTTTTCTCTCCTTTTGGATTCCTTAGGAACATAATCCTCAGATATCCTATTCCAGTGTTTTATTACATAAACAATCAATGTATTCTTTAAAACCAACTCAAATTTGTTTGAAGCTTAGATAACCTCTTTGTAGAGGCAGAATTGCTTTCAATGAGTATGAGATACATTAATGTTATGATGTATGATATTATCATATTCAACTTGATAAACATTGGCTAATTTAAATTTGTATAAATAGAATATGATGTATTAGATTTTAAAATAATTCAACCAAGGTTGGGTATGTATGATAATATTGACTGAAAGGATATGTGTATCATCTGAAACAAGAAGCATCTCTTCCATTGTGATTTGATACTGATCGAACTACTTAGTAAACACATTTCTAATTTTCATTTTGCAGTTCTTGAGAATTTAATAATTTATTGCAACTATATTGCTAATAGTTTTAGTTTTGCAATGTGTTCGAGTTAGAGCATAGTATGTAAGAATCAATTGCTTGGTTTATAAGTTTTAATTTTGAAATAATTTTAAATCTTTTTAAATGTTATAAAAAGAACTTAAAGTATAATAAAAAAATGAAATTAAAACTTCACAAATTGTAGTAAATGAAATTGGAAAAGCAGCATTAAACCCATTTTAATTAGTAAAATTAATTAAATCAGATTTTCTGCTCAAAAAAATGTTGTAAAAGCAGCATTAAACCCATTTTAATTAGTAAAATTAATTAAATCAGATTTTCTGCTCAAAAAAATGTTGTAATAAGAATAGAGTGCTCACATGTAGTTTTCACTCAGCTTTCTCTGACATGAACCTCTTCATGACAACTGCAATTGTTAAAACTAAGAAATTAATGTTGGCACAATACTATTAAGTAATTATGCAATTTGTTTGGATACCACCAGCTTTTCTTTTACAATACTGTCTGACCTAGGATCCAATTCAAAATTCCTCAAAGGGTTTGCTCATGTCACTTCATTTTCCTCCCAATGACAGTTCCTCAGTCTTTCCTTGTTTTTCATGACTTTGCTATTTCTTAATACTAGTATTTTTTTGTTGTTAAATATCTTTGAATTTGGGTTTATCTGATGTTTTCTTATTAAGTTAGATCATGCACTTTTGACAAAAATACTTTAGAACTGATATACCCAACATAGTGTATCGTGTCAGGAATTATGATTTTCATGCTTTATTAATTGTGACATAAATATTATTTAGGATGGTGTCTACCAGCATTCTCTACCATAAAGGTAGCATGTTTCCCTTTAGAATTAATAAATATTTTGTGGGAGATACTTTGAGACTTTGTAAATATTCTGTCTGTTCATCATTGAATTTTGCCTGCAGTGATTATTGTTGTGATTTTCTAAGGAAGATTTTCTTTACCCTCATTACTTCTGTGTTTATTAATTGTACATGTGTTCAAGGAAGAGCTATCCCTTCTCCTTCACTGATTTACTTACTCAGTTATTAATTTATATTCATGTGGGCATATTTCAAAGTCTGAGTTAGTATTTGTAAACACACAGGTCATAAGGATACTGATTTCAGTTTATATTGTTACTGGAAACAAATATCAGATAAAATATGTGAAGTAGAAATAATGTGAATCTTTTAGGAAGCATCTTTAATGAGCTAGATGTGATAAAAATAAGCCTCAAGTCTGTTATTGGTGTATAGGAAAGCTTGTGATTTTTGCACGTTGATTTTGTATCCTGAGACTTTGCTGAAGTTCCTTATCAGTTTCAGGAGATTTTGGGCTGAGACAATGGGGTGTTCTAGATACACAATCATATCATCTGCAAATAGAGACAATTTGACTTCCTCCTTTCCTATTTGAACACCCTTTATTTCTTTTTCTTGCCTGATTGCTCTGGCTAGAACTTCCAGTACTATGTTGAATAGGAGTGGTGAGGGAGGGCATCCTTGTCTAGTGCCACATTTCAAAGGGAATGCTTCTAGTTTTTGCCCATTCAGTATGATATTGGCTTTTGGTTTATCATAAATAGATTTTATTGTTTTGAGATATGTTCCATCAATACCTAGTTTATTGAGAGTTTTTAGCATAAAGGGCTGTTGGATTTTGTCAAAGGCCTTCTCTGCATCAATTGAGATAATCATGTGGTTTTTGTCTTTGGTTCTGTTTATGTGGTGAATTATGTTTATAGATTTGCTTATGTTGAACCAGCATTGCATCCCCGGGATGAATCCTACTTGATCATGGTGGATAAGCTTTTTGATGTGCTGTTGCAATCGGTTTGCCAGTATTTTAATGAAAATTTTTGCATCTATGTTCATCATGGATATTGGCCTGAAGTTTTCTTTTCTTGCTGAGTCTGTGCCGGGTTTTGGTGTCAGGATGATGTTGGTCTCATAAAATGATTTGGGAAGGATTCCCTCTTTTTGGATTGTTTGGAATAGTTTCAGAAGGAACGGTACCAGCTCCTCTTTGTATGTCTGGTAGAATTCGGCTGTGAACCCATCTGGACCTGGGCTTTTTTTGGGTGGTAGGCTCTTAATTGCTGCCTCAACTTCAGATCTTATTATTGGTCTATTCAGGGTTTCGACTTATTCCTCGTTTAGGCTTGGGAGGATGCAAGTGTCCAGGAATTTATCCATTTCATCCAGGTTTACTAGTTTGTGTGCATAGAGTTGTTTGTAATAACCTCTGATGATGGTTTGAACTTCTGTGGAATCTGTGGTGATATCCCCTTTATCGTTTTTTATTGCATCTATTTGATTATTCTCTCTTTTCTTTTTTTATTAATCTGGCTAGTGGTCTATTTTGTTGATCTTTTCGAAAAACCAGCTCCTGGATTTACTGATTTTTTGAAGGGTTTTTCGTGTCTCTATCTCCTTCAGTTCTGCTCTGATCTTAGTTATTTCTTGTCTTCTGCTAGGTTTTTGATCTTGCTCCTCTAGCTCATTCAATTTTGACAATTGTGTGTCAATTTTAGATCTCTTCTTGCTTCTCATGTGGGCATTTATTGCTATATATTTTCCTCTAGAGACTGCATTCCCATACACCAATAACAGACTTAAAGAGAGCCAACTCAAGAATGAACTGCCATTCACAATTGCTACAAACAGAATAAAATACCTAGGAGTACAACTAACAAGGAACGTAAAGGAACTCTTCAAGGAGAACTGCTAACCACTGTTCAATGAAATAAGAGAGGACACAAACAGATGGAGAAACATTCCATGTTCATGGTTAGGAAGAATAAATATCATGAAAATGGCCATCCTGCCTAAAGTAATTAACAGATTCAACACTATCCCCATCAAGCTACCAATGACCTTCTTCACAGAATTGGAAAAAAACACCTTAAACTTCATATGGAACCAGAGAGCCCGCATAGCCAAGTCAATTCTAAGCAAAAAGAACAAAGCGGGAGGCATCACACTACTGGACTTAAAACTATACTACAAGGCTACAGTAATCAAAACAGCATGGTACTGGTACCAAAACAGAAATACAGACTAATGGAACAGAACAGAGGCCTTGGAGGCAACATAATACATCTACAACCATCCAATCTTTGACAAACCTGACAAAAACAAGCAATGGGGAAAGGATTTCCTGTTTCATAAATGGTGTTGGGAAAACTGGCTAGCCATGTGCAGAAAGCAGAAACTGGACCCCTTCCTGACACCTTACACTAAAATTAACTCCAGATGGATTAAAGACTTAAACATAAGACCTAACACCATAAAAACCCTAGAAGAAAACCTAGGCAAAAATATTCAGGACATAGGCATAGGCAAGGACTTCATGACCAAAACACCAAAAGCATTGGCAACAAAAGCCAAAATAGACAAATGAGACCTAATCAAACTCTGGAGCTCCTGCACAGCGAAAAAAAACAGTCATTAGAGTGAATTGGCAACCAACAGAATGGGAAAAAATTTTTGCAATCTACCCATCTGACAAAAGGCTGATATCCAGAATCTACAAAGAACTAAAACAGATTTACAAGAAAAAAACAGACAAGCCCAATCAAAAGTGGGCAAAGGATATGAACAGACACTTTACAAAAGAAGACATACATGAGGCCAACAAGCATATGAAAAAATGCTCATCATCACTGGTCATTAGAGAAACACAAATCAAAACTACATTGAGATACCGTCTCACACCAGTTAGAATGGCAATCATTAAAAAACCTGGAGACAACATATGCTGGAGAGGATGTGGAGAAATAGGAACACTTTTACACTGTTTGTGGGAGTGTAAATTAGTTCAACCATTGTGGAAGACAGTGTGGCGATTCCTCAAGGACCTAGAAATAGAAAATCTCTTTGACCCAGCAATCCTATTACTGGGTATGTATCCAAAGTATTATAAATTGTTCTACTATAAGGACACATGCACACAAATGTTCATTGTAGCACAGTTTACAATAGCCAGAACCTGGAACCAACCGAAATGTCCATCGATGATAGACTGGACAGGGAAAATGTGGCACATATACACCATGGAATACTATGGAGCCATCAAAAACGATGAGTTCGTGTCCTTTGTAGGGACATGGATGAACCTGGAAACCATCATTCTCAGCAAACTGACACAAGAACAGAAAATCAAACACTGCATGTTCTCACTCATAGGCAGATGTTGAACAATGAGAACACATGGATACAGGAGGGGAGCACCACACACTGGGGTCTGTTGAGGGGAAATAGGGGAGGGACAGTGGAGCATTGGGAGTTGGGGAGAGATAGCATGGGGAGAAATGCCAGATATAGGTGATGGGGAGGAAGGCAGCAAATCACACTGCCATGTGTGTACATATGCAACAATTTTGCATGTTCTTCACATGTACTCCAAAACCTAAAATGCAATTTAAAATAGCTTCAAATAATTCATTTAACGGTATTAGTTACACACAACAAAGTTACATTTAAATGATGGATGCGTTTATTATAATGTATTGTTTTTAAATCCAAGATGTTTAATGCTGAGTTCTTTGAAAAATGAGTAATAGGGGCTCATCTTAAGGAATAAAAAAGATACCTTATTAAATCTAGCCCAATGTAGAGGAGAGAGTGATGTACCAAGCTTTTACACTCCTCCATAGAATCTACTTCACCCAGTAAGTAGATTACAAATAGTGGGGTTAAAAGAAATATTGGAGAATATATGGCCCACTAGAAACTGCTTACTGTGGAGCCCTTGCTCTGAATATGTTAATTGAAATGTTAGAAATCAGATCCTTCTAGAGGCCCTCAGTTAATTGTTGATTTATCTCTGTTTCCACTAGTACTAATTTGATCTTTGAAATGGAGAGTATCACAATAATTGAAAGAATTACAATTTTCAGGGCTTTCATCTATGTATCTAAAATAATGAAATATTAAGAATTATTTGATATCTTCACAGTTTGAATGAAAGTCAAATTATACAATAATAAAATAAAGGTAATACTTTATATTTGCTAAAGCAATCTCAGATTTTCTAATGAATGGTGCCATGAAGGTTACATGATAATCTTGCACTAATGTACTATTACGATACTTAGAAAATCTTTTATGATTATTCTGAAATTGTTTTCAGACTAAAAATTGAATAAAGTAAAAAATTGGTTTCTATTATCTGAACGATCATGACAAATTCTAGGAATTGCAACTCGAAATTGTATGATAAAGTTTCTCATTATTATATGTTACTATATCGACACAATTTTGAGATGTTCCACAATCTTCTAGTCCAACACTTTCTGTTTTTAATACATTTAAAATTTTTTAGGATATTTTTGGATTTACAGAAATATGCAGAGATACTAGAGAGAGTTCCAATATACCCCTATCCAGTTTCCCCTATCGTTAACATATTACATTGCTATGGTTCATTGTCACAACTGAAGAACCAAGATTAATATAATGTATTATTAATTAAATCACAGTTTATTCAGATTTGACAACTTTTTACCCAGTGTCTTTTTTCTGTTGCATGATCTCATCCAGGCTCCCACATTATATGTAGTTATTATGTCTCTTTAGTATTCTTCATTTCATGACAGTTTCTTAGGCTTCACTTGCTTTTGATGACCTTGACAGTTTTAAGGGGTATAGTTTAGACCAGTTAGGAGACTGGTCCTCAGTTTGTCTTATTTTTATAATGGTTAAACTAGGATTGTAAGTTCTTCAGAGGATGACACAGAGGTGAAGTGCCATTCTTATGACATTATATCAAGGGTAAATGTTATCAGTGTGACTACCGACATGAAGATATTAACCTTAAAATCTGGTTGAGATAGTGTTTGTTTGCTTGTACTTTGATTGGGATTTTATTAATTATACACATAGATTTGAAAATAACTGACATCTTCGTAATCTTGGGTCTTCCAATCCATGAAAATATCAGGCCCTTTCATTTATTTGGCCCTTTAATTTTTCTCAGTTCTTTTTTGGAGTTTTCATTGTAGAGAAATTGAACATTAGATTTATTCATAGAAATTTGATTTTTATGCTATTTTAAATAATACGTAAGAATTAATTTCCTAATTGTAGCAAGCGCATAGAATAAAACCATTTTTGTATATTCACTTTGTATTCAATGACCTTGCTAAATTGACTTGTTACTAAAAATATATTATTACCTGGTAGACTGTTGAGATACTGATATTGAGAATATTTTCATTCATAATTTTGCTTATTGAATACTTTCTTTAAAAAATTGCTGAGATATGATTGACATACAGAAAGTTGCATATATTTAATGTATACAAATGATGACTTTAGAAATAAACATACACCTGTGAAATCATCACAACAATCAATTTCACAAATGTATCTATCACTTCTAAAAGTTTCCTCCCACTCTTTTTCATTATAATTTTTGTGATAAGAATACAACATAAGATTTAATCTCTTAGCAAACATTTAAGTATATGATACAGTACTGTTTAATATAGGGACTATTTCCTACATTCGATTTCTGGATTTATTCATTTTGCATAATTGAAATTTTACACTTTTTGATCAACACCTACCTGTTTTCCCTTCTGCTCGGCTTCTGGCACCTGCTATTCTACTCTGCTTCTATGGGTTTGACTGTGTTAGATTCCATCTGTAAGTAGAATCATGTAGTAATTGTCCTTCTTACCTTGACTTTCTTAACTTAGTATACTGTCATTCAAATTCATCCAGATTGTCACAAACGATAGTATTTCTGTCTTTGTAAAAATGGAATAATATGCCATTTATGTAAACAGCACATTTTCTTTTCCCATTCATCCATCAGTGGACATTAGGTTGCTTCCATGTTTTGGCTATTGTATGTAATACTGCAGTGAACATGGGAGCAGATATCTCTTCAAGATATGTATCTTCAAGATGAAATTAAATCATATATATATATATATATATATATATATATATATATATATATATATAAATAAAAGTAGAATCTCTGGATCATATGGTAGCTCTATTTTTGATTTTTTGAAGACTCTCCATACTGTTTCCATAGTGGTGGGACCAATTTACACTTTCACAAACAGTGTACAAGGATTTCCTTTATATTCTCAGCAACACTTTTCTTTTTTTTTTACAATAGTTACTTTAACACAGCTGTGGGTTGATATCTCATTGTGGTTTTGATTTCCACTTTCCTGATGATTAGTGATGTGGAAAATCTTTTGACATACCCGTTGGTCATTATTACGTTTTTCTTAGAGAGAAGCATCTATTTAAATCCTTTACCTAGTTTTAAATTGTTTATTTTTTGCTATTGAGTTATAGGAGTCCCTTTTGTATTTTAGATGTTAACTCCTGTTTTGGCTTGCAAACATTTTCTCCTTTCGTAGGTTGTCTCTTCACTCTGTTGATTACTTTGCTGTGCAAAAGCCTTTTGGTTTCATGTAATTACACATGCATTTTTGCTATAGTTGCCTGTGCTTTTGTTAACATGTTCAAAAAACTTTTGTAGGCTGGGCGCGGTGGCTCACGCCTGTAATCCTAGCACTTTGGGAGGCCGAGGTGGGTGGATTACCTGAGGTCAGAAGTTCAAGACCAGCCTGGCCATCATGGTGAAATCCCATCTTAAAAAAAAAAAAAAAAAAAAAAAACCTTTTGCAAAGGCCAATGTAGAGTAGCATTTCCCCATGTTTTCTTCTAGGAATTTTACCATTTTGTGTCTTACATTTAAGTTTTTAACCCATATTTGAGTTGATATTTCGTGTATGGTCTCGGTGTCCAATTTTACCTTTTTGCCTGTAGGCATTCAGTTTTCTCACCATTGTTGATGAAACTATTCTTTCCCCATTGTGTATTCTTGGCTTCCTAGTGGAAGGTATGTTGACTATGTATGCAAGAGTTTATTTCTGGGCTCTCTGTTCTGTTTCATTGCTCTATATATCTGTCAATTTTAATATAAATATGTACTTTTTCGTAAATACTTTGTAATTATCAGTGCAAATATCTGTGCACATTTTTTTTTCCTGTGGCGGTAATTTTTTGAAAGAAGACTGTACACACACACACACACACACACACACACACACACTCTGTGTTTCTTTAGTCAGTGTTATTATTTTGATGTCTCTAAGTACTGTAGTAGTATTCTCTCTTTTACTCCAAATATTGTTAATTTTTACTTTCTCTCTTTCCTCTTGAGGAGTCTTGATGTCAGCTTATCAAGTTTAGTATCTTTTTTCCAGTAACTAAATCCTGATATTTCAAATTTTTGTTGCCTTCTACTATGCCATTGATTTCTTATGTCTATTACTTTATCTCTTCTACGGACTTAGCATGTTTTGGTCATCTTATCTAGCTTCTTGCAATTGAAACATAAATCACTGTTATTAAACATATCCCTTTTCTTATACAGGCTTTTAAATCTATTTTTCTTTCATAGTTCTGCTTTAGCTGAATTTTACGCTTTAGCTGAATTTTACCATTTTTAATATGTTAAATTTTCTTGTCATTTAACGTAAAATATTTTCTTACTTCTCTTTAGTTTTTTGTTTTTTTTTTGTCTTATGGGTTATATATTGGAGATTTTTTTAGCTGTCTTAATGCTATTGACACCTAACTTATCTCCATTGTAGTCATACATCAGGCTACATAATTTCAAAATTTGGAAATAAATTGAAATTTATTTTATGATTTGGTCAATATTGGTTAATATTACTTATCACGTGAAAATTATTTGTGTTTTAAAGTGGTTGGTTTGAGTTCTATAAATACTCAGGCAAAGTTGATTTATAGAACTGTTGACATCTTTTCTATCCTTCTTCATTCTTACTGTACTACCTTTAAAATACAGTAAATGAATATGATTTTTACTCTTTTTTCATGGACTGTATGAAATTGTTGTAACTGGCAGGTTTATTTTTGTCTGAAACTTGTCTGCATGTCTGAGAACTAAAAGTTTGTGTAAGGAGTTGAGCTCAGAAATTTGTTTTTTCTCTAATTTTGTATAACTGTAATCCAAAGTCTTATCTATTCAGGGATTCATGATATATACAAGATTACACAAAAATGTTTTGAAGTCTGAATTTACAAAGATCTTTTCTTCTTTGTAAAGAATTGATTCTGGCTGCAGTTTCATGTTTAGAGATTGGTATCAACAGAGGAACTAAATCAAGTATGACTGTTTAAGAACAAGTGGTGTTGGAGGTCTGAGGCTACATTGATATGGCTGCTCAAACACATTTTCCTGCCCTGGAAAACACTTGTAGCCACATGTGTGGCTAATACAAAATTAGCTTTGGGTAGTTTGGGTTTAGTGTGTTTATTTCAGTTTCCTTTCATACCCCAAAGTCTTTTTCTCTTAAGATCTAAAATAGAAAGGCAATGTAGTTTTGAAGTGTGTTGCCATAAATATGCACATTCTCTATGTCTAGTCTTGTTTGTACAACCCTCACAACAACCTTATTAGGTGGATAAACAATCCTTCAGTTGCAATTGAGAAACGCAAGCTCACAAATGTTAAGTAACTTACCTCAATTCCCATAGCTAACTCTAGAAATCATTTATTTGGCCATCACCAGAGTTTTCTGGATGATAAATAGTGAAAAGAAAATTTGAAAAATAAGTTACTCTTGATGATGTCTTCGCTAATTGAATCAAAAGCCACAAATATTTTTGCACTTAAGGGAAATTGAGAATGCCTAAAAGAAAGAGAAAAGCTTCTAATGCTTTCTGAATAATTTAGGTTGACATTATTCTAGACACAGTTCAAGTCACGTTCAAAATCTTTAATTAGTATGTGGAAGTGCACACACGTGCAGATTTGTGTATGTGGTTGGTTGAGTTTGGACTGATATTTCAAAGGAACATATTCTTTGAACCTTAAAAGAAACAACAGCAAATATTTTGGAAGACTATTTCAGTTTTTTTATGTGGCTGATGCTCTGTGATAATAATAAGGGTCACATGCCAGCATCAACTAAAATTAATTACAACTTTTCAGACCAGAAATTGGAAAAGAAGCAAAACATGGGAAATCATTTTCTTTGTTAAAAGAAAGATCATGCTTTGTTGCATTTCCCCATCAACTCCTTTGCAAGAGAGCCGGCTAGCTTAAATTTTATTAGTACCATTAATAACCGTGGCATGTCAGACAGGCTCTCGGCTATAGGCTAATCTCTTGGGTGACTGGATACCTATATATTTAGAAAGCTGTGAATGCTGCTTTAAGTATTTAGAAGTTGGTTGGCTCATATAACTCTCTTACCCTTGCACAAAGCTTCAACCTATTTAGGAGGAGATTTGTTCCTAAGTGTATCTTAATGTCAAATGTATTCATCAATGCTTGAATCACTCTAATCAAGAATTTGTTCAGTAAAAATTTCAATTCTAAAAAAGTAGATTATTTTCTATTGTTAGATGCCACTAAGAATCAGGAATAAAATGTTATTCTCAAGCAGCTAAGAACTAATTTTAACTTCATCTGATATTATCTGCTGTCACATATTAATAGAAAATATTAAAACTCCATATTCTAATTCCATGCATCTATAGAATTGATCAAATTGTATATTTTTGAATATGCCAAATATTTTATCTTCCATATTCCAAAGACAAATGTGATCAATGTCTCATGTATGTATGTATAGTTATAATCTTAGTAGCCTTTTCTAACGCTGCAGCAATTCTGGGGAAATTAAAGGTAGGGATAAAAATAGCAACTGCTAACTTAAGTAGTTATTGAATGGCTACAATTGATCCATTAGCAATTATTTAGTAAATAAGTAAAATTAAAACCCAAAGCGTTTTTTTTTTTTTTTGAAATTGCATTAAATTGAACTGTCACCTCAAGTTTTATTGATTTTTTTTAATATGTGAGATAGTTTTAGACCACGATATAGGTCATGCAGCTTTGCTTATTCTAGTTGTGAGAATTATAAGGTACACCAGATGTTGTGGAAATACAAGGACCCATCCCCACTGTGCCTTTTTCTGAATTCTAACCCACAGTGGTTTTGAGCATGATCACATGGTTTTGTTTTATAATATTAAGACTTAGAGCCTTTAAAAATGGATTCAGCAACACTTAACTGGAATTTCATGCCTTTTCATTTTGCCATTCTCTATTTCTACTTCTAGTGATTTATTTCTGGACATAAAGAAAATGTGGTACTTATACCCAATGGAGCACTACTCAGACATAAAAAAGAATGAGATCCTGTCATTAGCAACAACATGACTTTGGTTTTAAATAAATGTCTGTAATCTGCTATCGCTAGAGTCTAGAGGTATCCATGCATTTAGACTTAGTCTTTAGGGATATACTGCCCATAATGCTGTGTGGAGGTGAATTTTCTGCAACCAAATGTGGATCAGGGCAAGTCTCTTCTTAAATTCTTTCAAGGACTCCTCATTGGTCAAGAGATCTATTATGCAATATGGTGGTTAGAGTTAATAACACAGTGTATTCTTGAAAAATGCTGTGAGAGTGGATGTAAGGAGTTCTTACGATAACAATGATAACTATGTGAGGTCATACATATGTTGATTGGCTAGATTTGGTCATTACACAATGTATAACTGCTTCAAAATATCTTTTACATGGTAAATACATAAAATTTTGTCAGTTTAAAAAACTAGAAACAAGTTAATATTAGAAATTTATAAAAATGAAAACATTAAAAATAGAGACCATCCTCTATAGAGAATTGCCAGCATTGGGGTTATTAGATAAGGTACAATTATATGCAGATTTTCTGGAGATCTTCTTTCTTGGAAGGGATGAAAGGTGAAGTTCCAGCTTCCTTCAAAAATATACCCCAGAGCAAAGCGTTGCTTAATATAGAAAGTAGCCTGAGGAGCCTGGCTTCCTAGCTTCAAGCCTGAGTATGCTGGCTCCAGATGAAATTTCCCTAGAAGGCAAATAAATCAGACAGACCGACTGATCACTGAATCTGACAGCTTTACTATGATGTCTCTCATGAATTTCAGTATACGTATCCCTGCCAGCATTACTCTGGCCCTCAGTCTATTTGATAATGTGTGAAGCTGCATTTTCCCCTTACTTTCTCCTAGACAGGAGATTCAGGAATTCCATCTAAAAACTCCTTTTCAGCCTGGCTATCTTCCTTGTACTGATGTTCTGTGTCTGCCGGAAAACAAAGCCTGAGTCCCCCTTTATTTGTGGAAATCACACTGAATTCTTATATGTGACCAGGAGCTTCAGGACCCCTACAGTCCATCCTATCAGCTTTATCTTCACCTAGACCCTGGGTTAGCCCAGTGGCTGGTAGTAATTTAACTATGTTTAGTGGGTCTTTTTGCCCTTCACCCTTTTCTTCCCCCACAGGCTGAAAACATTAAAATTATTTCATAATCTTTTCAATAGGAACTACCTGAGCTCTTCCTGTTGGCACTCAGCACTAAGACGCTGTCAGAACCACACTGAATTTGTATTTGTGATGAGCTCCAGAGATCTTAGAATCCAAGCTGTCTGGGGGCAGTGCTGATGGACAGACAGGCCTGGGGCTGCGACTGAGGTTCTATGCCCAGGTGAGTATTTTGTGTCATCAGGAAACTGCTCATTAAAGCATGGCAGTCCTATATCTTGGACAGTCAGCATGCTAGTGGTATGAGTAATTCCTAGCTTACTGAAGCCATAAACCATGCAGATCCCCATCTACTTTACCGGGATTTCTCAAGTCATTAGTTCATACATGTCTTCCCATTGCTATTGGAAAGCAAGAATCAAAAGGCTCTTTGGAGTTGATTCTTTGTTCCCTAATCTCTTTGGCTCTAAAATTAATAAATGTATGACTAATCTTTTTTTTTTTCCTAGAGAAACTGAGATGTCTTTGGAGACATGTCTGTCCTGGAATTGGTAAACTCACATCCTTTGAGGATAGGTGAGGATATCTCTTAGTTCTTTGAGTTTTATGTATATGCAGAACTTCCGGGAATTTTTGCTAACTTGTTATCTTATACCAGGAACCTCCTTTGTTCATAACTTGCTTTTCTGTATCATAGTTTTGCTTTTACATGCAATAATTTGGGCCAGATTTTATTCACATCATCACTATTGACATTTTGCATCAGATAAGTTTTTTCCCTCCCTCCCTCCTGCCCTCCATCTAGTCATCCCTGGTAAACATAGACTAAATGCCATAGCACTCCCTGTCTCCCTATTGTGACAACCAACAGAACCCCAAGACATTCTCAAATGTTCTCCAAGGGGCAAAACTGTACTGTTTCAGAACCACTGACTCAGATTCAGACAACAATAACTATGTGAGGTCATACATATGTTGCTTTCAAAGTTTCTATTTTCAAACACACACACACAATATTTAATAAAGATCATAAGTTATATAAAAACACTGTAAGACTGACAGTGAGAAATGCACAGTACACTCCTTGGCAAACAGTGGAAAGGTCATGTCTTTTCCATTGTTTCCTTCTCAAGTTCTTTTTGTGCTGCTCTCTGCCTCACAGAGATGTCATCTGTTCCCTGCTTCTCCTACGTAAAATTTCATGCTGCTGGTCCCTTTCTTCTCTCTCTCTCTCTCTCTCTCCAAGTTCCCATCTTCCCTCCAACAGTTTAAACTCTTCTTGCTTTATATCATATAGAGCAATTAGGCTTTCCATACTTCTTACTTCAGCCTAACACATAACTCATCTGGAGGAATGGAGATGTCCTACTTTTAACCTAGTTTTGTACTTGCTAGGAAAAGCATTTTGAGTTATGTATCATAAAACAGCAAACATTTGTTTTCAATCATACCACAGGTTATTCTCTTTATTAAGATTTTCTGATTTTTAAATCTATTTTCTAGCTTTTCACTGAAATTGCTATTGATTGACATTTCCATATTTTTAAAAGGAAATAATACAGTCACTTTTATTGATTATATGTATTTGTATGTGCATTTGTATGTGTATTTGTATTTTTTTCATATTAGAAAGATATATAACAGTTAAAATTCTAACAGTATTTTTTATTAAGAGTATAAAATGCTGAAGTTAAGCATTGAGTCATTTCCTTACCGTATTTTCACACATTGTACTGCTGATTCAAATGAATTAGGCTTGGCTCATAACACACAGCCTTCTCCCACCCAGATGGTGATGCTTTACCAGAACAGATAGCTCTTTCATTTGCCTGCTTTTTTGTTTTGTTTTGTTTTGTTTTGTTTTTGTTTTTGTTTTGTTTACTGTATCAACAGCTTCTCCATTGTCTCCATTCTTCACAGAACATCCACTTTAAGCCACATCCTTCATTCTGTTCTTTCTTGACTTCAGTAGAATTCTGTTTGAAAAAAATTCTTCACAGAGTCTAGCATCTCTCATGCTTTGATATGACATTTCAGAATACCAGTGATTAAAAGATAATATTTAAAGTGTAAAGATAACAAACACATTTATTTTATAAATCAGGGATACTCAAATCAATAGTTACTAAGTCATAATAATGTAAATACAGAAAGTAAATTCAATCTAAATTAAAATTTAATTATTTTTTAATGTTTGGATAAAAATGGAACTGGCTATGACAGCCAAGTTTGTATTGCCCACCACAGGAAATCAAGTTAAATGTCTGAAATTAATAAATCACCAAATAATAATAAAAGTAGTATTCTAAAACATAAAGGTCAGTAATAAATGGAATAGCAAACAGTTACCTAAAGTTGAAGCTCAAACATATAGCTCATTTTTACACTTAACAGATAAGGAAATAGCCTCCCGTAAATAAGATTTGAGAGAAACTATGAAAAACAATCTTAAGATGTACACAGAGAGCAGATAGTGAACAATTAAGAAGCAGTATGTAAGATCAATATTTTTAAATTATTTAAATAATGGACAACATTTGAAGTGTATGAAAAAATAATATATCAAAATGACATAATGTTTAAAAAAATAAAGCAATCACTAAACTATAAAATTCAGGGATGGATTCTATGATAGATAAGCTACATTTATGAGAAAGCAGTACATTTTGAGAGGAATATGAGATAGTAAGAATTAAATTATAAAATTACATTTAAAAAAAAGAATGCAGCTCAGACAAAATTGGAAACTATGAGAGAAGTTTGGATAAATTGATTACCAAAGGAGAAGCACTAACACTGTTTAAATATGTAACCAGAGAAAGAAAGAATGGGGATGGAAGAAACAATCTGAGACTGTTTTCAGAATTGGTTAGAAACTATCCCATTTTAAAGGTCACAATGAATTGTTAAAATTCTATATATTTTTTTTAAGGTAGATCTTGCTTTGTTGCCCAGGCTGGAGTGCAGTGGCACAATCTTGGCTCACTGAAACCTCTGCCTCCCAGGTATAAAAGATTCTCCTGCTTCAGCCTCCCAGGTAGCTGGGATTGCAGGCATGCACCACCATGCCCAGCTAATTTTTGTATTTTTAGTTTGACCATGCTATCTAGGCTAGTCTCAAACTCCTGACCTCCAGTGATCCACCCGCCTTGGTCTTCCAAAGCGCTGGGATTACAGGTGTGAGCCACTGTGCCAAGCCTTAAAATTTTATTTCCAGTGATATCATCATGAACCAAAGTATAAAAAAGTAAAGAGAAAACTTTAAAACAACTGCAACATTGAAAACTAAAACACCTTCTGCCTTCTTCAAAACACTAACCGTACATAATTTTTCAATTACAGTTGTGTAATAACAACAACAGAAAATCTATCCTTCAAGAGTGAAAGATGTATTCTGGGAAGTCAACAGTGATGGTAAGTTTTAAGATTTTCCACTTAACTCTTAATGAGTTTCCAACAGTCTGGGGCTGCATAAAGGCCCAACTCTTATAGGTGATATACATCCAGGCCCTTCTGAGCTCTACAGCTTCTCTGATATCCTGCAGTCCTGGGTCACAGGACACAGCACTCCAGACCACACTGACTACTTTTGTTGAGTTTCTACCTCACTTGTGATGAGTAATCTACTTCCTGATAGCATCTGAAGGGTCTCAAAAAGAGTGGTATTAATCTATTGGGAACTGTGAGGGAACAGGATGCTATCTCGAGAAGAAATGTTATCATAATTCTAGAGCTTATTTCTCCCAGGAAAAATGTTTGATTAACTTTGAAAGAGAAAAATGGGAGGCAACTGTAATCATAAATCCAATCAGTTCTTGCCAATTCGGTTTTCCCCCAACCCAAAAGAATTATGAGTATCATTATCATGTTGTTCAATATAATAAAACTACTGGTTAATCTGGCCTACTGGAATAATTAACTATAAATAAAAGCCTCTAGGTATCTTTTGTTCTACAAGAGTGAAATATTTTATCTATATTTTGAATGTCTGTGAAGAAATCTCTTTTAGGAGCATTTGTAAGGGTCTAGTTGGAAGGATCAGATATTTGAAGGGAATAAGAAGGCTTTGACTTCCTGATTGTATTTGTAGCTTTCTGGACCCAGCACGATGTTCAACACCATGATATTGCAACAATCACTGTTTTGACTGAGCAGTGACTGGAGAAGTGTGTGTTGCTTTTTGTTTGCTGTTTCATTTTTTCTCTACCAATAGTTACATGAAGATTTTTTTATTTACTTGTTTATTAAATACAACACAAAGTTGAGAAGCACATTCCCAGGATAAATTGTATTAAGTATACTGTCTGTCTTCTTCCCTAATTAATTTTTGGTTTGGTTAGAAGACCAGAAGGTCTTAAGACCACTGTCATTATCATGAGTTGGGTTTATAAATGTCATGGTGAAAAAAAATTAATATCTCAAAGATACCTATTTCTAAAATTGATATTGTGGCTTAACACACTCACCTAGTGGAATATTTTCTATCATCATTTAATCACTAATGATTCTGAAAGTATTTTATATCTACATAATCTTAGACTTTCTCTTAATGATTGTATTAACTTACAAACTCAAGACTCTATCATGGAGAATGCTGACTGAATATTGATTTGTATAGCAAAGTATTTACTTTGTTTAAATAACCAGCTCTGTGATAGTTCTCTGTGTTTCTAGCAGTCTATGCAACTGTGTTTCTTCAGAGGATGATTTTTCACATTGATACTGGAGGTGGGCAGGGAAGTGCTGGGTAGAGAAGGGCAGGGTCCTTGGCAAGGGCTCCACCCTCGGGCCTGGGTGAGCAGACCTAAGTGAAGACAGGCACTCTTGCTTTCACACCCAAATGTTGCATTTTCGAAAACCAGTCTGGCCTGCCATGACCCCCATCCTGTGCCTATACAAACCCTGAGACCCTAGTGGGCACATACATAATGGCTGGATGTCGAGAGGAACACATAGGCAGAAGAGCACATCAGCAGACACCTGAAGGGGACTGATGATGGAACAATGTGGAGCCAAGGGCAGTGAAAGGAGAGCCAGGCCACTAAGAGGCCCAGCTCCAGGGGAAGACTACCTTCCCACTCCATCCCCCTTCTGGTATCCCATCCATCTGCTGGGAGCCTATTCCACCACTCAGTAAAACCTTGAACTTATTCTCCAAGCCCACGTGTGATCTGAGTTTTCTCGGTATACTAGAGCATGAACTGGGAGATAAAGCCTTCTGTTCTTGCAAAAAGACAGAGGGTCCAGTTGAGCTGATTAACACAAGCTGCCTGCAGACAGCTAAGCTGAAAGAGGACACTGTGACACACACCGACTGGGCCTCCGAGAGCTGAAACATGCAGCCCTAGATGCTGCCATGAGGTTAGAGCCCATGCTCCCTAGGACCTGCCCACCTGCACGCTCCTCTTAAAGGTTTGAGCTGTGGGGCACCAAAAAAGCCAGCCACTGCCCAATCACACATCCTGCAATATGTGGATAGGGAACTTTTCTTGTTTCAACATTTCTTTTTTTTTTTAATTTTTGTTTTTAGGGTGATAGGATTTCTTTCTTTTTTTCCTTTTCTCCTAAAATAAATGCAGGTGAGGTGGGGGGGTAAGGAGTGTTATTTTTAACTAGCCTATTAGGTATACTTGGATGGGTGGGAGGGTTGTAAGTATATTTTATAAATCTTGCAAGCCCAGTCATCAAAAATGCTTTAATTTTTAATTGTAGAGCAATGTCCCAGTGGACTTTTATTTTTCTATTTAAGAAAGGCAAGCACAGAATTGGGAGTATTAACATGGGCATGTGGCCTCATGTTAAAATAACCAAGTTAAGTCTCTTAATCTGTATTTGTCTAAGACAAGATAGGAGGGAATATGCACTATCACATTAACTCTTCCTGGACACATGCTACAAGCCAGTCTGCCCTGTTGACTGCCATCTTTCTTTTTCTTGTGTGTTAGTTTACCTGATACTTGTTTCCTTCGTGCTGACTGCCTTTGATACTTGTAAATAGGCATTGCTGTAGTAGTGTGAATCTCATCAATTCAGTGAATAGGTGGAATGAAACTTTTTCCACAAACCTTTAAGCAAAAGTTGGTTTTTATTTGTGTTTCGCTTCTGGCTTTCACTTGAATCTGAAATATGACTATCGCAGGCCACTTGTGACATGACAGGCAAGGAGCAGTTGAACAATCAATGGAAAAGTGTTTAAAAAAAAAAAAAAAAAACTCCTGTGTTAGCTAACAGACTTCTGAAGGTGTCACTGTGGTTCACAGAGAAGGCTGAAGAAGGTAGTGAGCAGATGCTGTATCAGCTACTGCAGCCTTGAAACAAAGTTGGTGTCACTTTGGACTTTAAAATTGTTCCTGGGCTGCTTATTTTATTTCTGCTTAATCAAGTAAACAAGCGACTTTTTTTTCATAGAGAAGAAAAAAGAAATATTTCCTACTTAACGAAAGGAAATTAGGTTAAATCAAACAATCAGAAAAGGACTTTGAATTTCCAAGATACAACTATAGGAAAAATCTGCTAGTACTCACAAGCCATGCACATACCCATGTGCAAAGAAGCAGAGGATGACCACCAACCCCTGAGGGACCTAAGAACAAGAGGAGCACAAATCAATAGGTGTTCACTGAAAACAGTGACAGGTTATAGTGATAGGCACAGATCTCATCACATATGCATGTGTCTTTTTGGTAGAATGCTTTCTTTTCCTTAGGGTATGTATACAGTAATGGGTTCCTGGGCCCAATGGTAGTTCCCTTTTAAGTTCTTTGAGAAATCTCCAAACTGTTCTTCACAGTGGCTAATTTACATTCCCACCAATAGTAGATAAGTGTTCCCTTTTCTCGGTAGCCCTGCCAACATCTGCTGTTTTCGACTTTTTTAAAAAAGCCATTCTGACTGGTATGAGATGATATCCATTGTGGTTTTGAGTTGTGTTTCTTTGATCATTTGTGATGAGAGTTTTTTAATATATATTTTTTGGCCAATTGTATGTCTTTTGAGAAGTGTCTGTTCATGTCCTTTGCCCCCTTTTTAATGGGATTTTTCATTTTTTGCTTGTCAATTTAAGATCTGGATATTAGGCCTTTGCCAGATGCATAGTTTGTGAATATTTTCTCTGATTCTGTAGGCTTTTTATTTACTCACTTTATAGTTTCTCTTACTGTGCAGAAACTAGTTAGGTCCCACTTGTCATTTTCTTGTTTTAGTTGAAATTGCTTTTGTGGACTTAGCCAGAAATCGTTTGCTAAGGCCAATGTTAAGAAGGGTATTTTCTAGGTTTTCTACTAGGAGTTTTATAGTTTGAGGTCTGACATAAGTCTTTAATCCATTTGAGTTAATATATGTGTATGATGATAGGCAGGAGTTCAGTTTGAGTCTTCTGCCTATGGATAGCCAGTTATCCGAACACTATCTATTATATAGAAAGTCCTTTTCTTACTGTGTATTGTTGTTGATTTTGTCAAAGATCAGATGGTTGTAGATGTGCAACTTTATTTCTGGGTTCTGTAGGCTGCTCCATTGGTCTATATGTCTGTTTTTGTACCAGCACCATGCTGGATTGGTTGCTCTAGCCTTGTAGTATAATTTGAAGTCAGTAAAGTGATGCTTCTGACTTTATTCTTTTGGCTTATAGTTGCTTACACAGTTTGGGCTAATTTTTGATCCTATATAAATTTTAGAATGGTTTTTCTCTAACTCTGAAACACTGAATATGCACATTTGTTTGGTTCGTGCGGTCATTTTAGTAATATTGATTCCAATAGTCCATGAGCATGGAATGGTTTTCTCTTTGTGTCAGCTCTAATTTCTTTCAGAAGAGTTTTGTAGTTCTTGTTTTTTGTTGTTGTTGTTGTTGCTATTGTAAATGGAACTGTGTTTTTGATTTGGCTCTCAGCTTGAGCATCATTGGTGTATAGAAATGCTGCTGATATTTCTACATTGATTTTTGTATCCTGAAACTTTACTGAACCAATTTATCAGTTAAAGGAGCCTTTTGGTTACCTTCAGGGTTTTCTAAGTATAGAATCATCTTCAGCAAAGAGAAGTAGTTTCTTATTTTCCTGTTTGTTTTTCTCCTGTTTGGATGCCTTTTTTTTCTTTCTCTTGCCTGATTGCTCTAAGACTTCTAGTACTATACTCTGTAGGAGTGGTGATGGTATTTTTGTTTTATTCCAGTTCTCAAGAAGAATAGTTTCAGCTTTTGCTCATTCAGTATGGTTTTGGTTGTGGGTTTGTCATAGATGACTCATTATTTTGAGGCATATTCCTTTATTGCCTAGTTTGTTGAGGGCTTTTATTGTGAAGGGATGTTGGATTTTATTGTAAGCCTTTTCTGTATCTGTTGAGATGGTCATATGGATTTTTTCTTTAATTCTACTTATGTAGTGAATCATATAAATCATTGATTTGTATATGTTGAACCTACCTTGGATTCTAGAAATAATGCCTACTTGATTGTGGTGAATTAACTTTTTGATGTGTTCCTGGATTTGAATGGCTAGTGTTTTGTTGAGGATTTTCAAAATTCCAAACAAAAGATCAATGAAAGGTAATTGGTTCATTGTAAGGATAAACAAAATTGATAGACTCCTAGCAAGATTAACAAAGAAAAGATCCTAATAAGCACAATAAAAATGACGAAGATGATATTACAACCAATCTCAAAGAATTACAAATGTTCCCCAGAGATGACTATAAACGTCTCTCTGCACACAAAATGACAATCTAGGGAAAATGAATAAATTCCTGGAAATATAAAACATCCCAAGATTGAACCAGTAAGATATTAAAATCCTGAACAGATTAATAATGAATTCTGAAATTGTATCAGTAATAAAATTCTACCAAGGAAAAAAAATCTCTAAAACAGATGAATCCATAGCCCAGTTCTAACAGATGTACAAAGTAGAGCTGGAATCAATCCTACTGAAACTATTCTCAATATTGAGGAGGAGGAACACCTCCCTAACTCATTCTATGAAGCCAATATCCTGATACCAAAACCTGGCAGAGACAGAACAGAAATGTATCTCTAATGAATGTATATGCGAAAGTCTATTTTAATTTGTAACTAATAATATAAATACATATATACAAATAATTTTTGTTAGTTAATTGCTTATTTATGAATGCTCATTTTTCTTATACATTTTCTTAGATATTTATATATCATAAAGTCAATAATGCGGTCTAGCACATGTGTTACATTTTAAAAAATTAGAGGTTGTTTAGAAGTAGACATTTGCATTATTAAAGAAGATCATTGAAAACTTTCCTTCATGGTTTAGTGTATGTTTTATGATATACACCCATCTTTTAAAATTGTCTTTCTATTTTAAAAGATGGCAATATTCTATTTTTATATTCTATAAATATTTCAATATTTATATTGAATATATTCTATTTTTCAATATTCTATTTTTATCTTAAGAAATTATTCCATCTCATACTTTTTTGGCATTTATATTGAAATAAACATATAATAATTTTTTCAATTAAAGGATAAAAAATTATTTCAAAAGAATTTTGGAAATATTTCATAATTTCCTCACTTAATTAATTTTTAATTAATTAAAAAGTTTAAATGTATAGTTAATTACATTTTTACCTACACTCAGAACTGTTTCTCTCCTTTTATTGTGTTCTAAAATTTTTATATTTTTAAAATAAATGATAGCATATTATACCCTTGTTACAATATCTTCAAATTTCTCTTGGTTGTTCTATACCCTTTTCACCTTTCAAAAGAACAATAAAATTGTTTGAAGTCCTAAAATCTATTGCTTTGAATTTTTAATGAAAAAGCATCTACTGAGATAATCACATCATTTTTATCCTTCATTCTGTTAATGTGTTATAGCACATTTCTTGATTTACATATGTTGAGCCATCCATGCATCCCAGGGATAAATACTACTTGGTCATGATATATGATCTTTTTAATGTCTGTGGAGTTTGGTTTTCAAGTATTTTGTTGAAGATTTTTGCATCTATATTCAGCAGTGATACTGGCCTGTAATTCTCTCATGGCCTTGTCTGGCTTTGCATAATGCTGGCCTCGTGAAATAAATTTGGAAGTGTTCCGTGTTCCTTCCTCCTCAATTATTTGGAAGATTATTAGAAGGATTAGCATTAATTCTTCCTTAAATGTTAGACAGAATTCATCAGTGAAGACATTAGGTCCAGCGTTTTTTGGGGCTTTATCCTCCCTCCTCCTTTCCCTCCCTCCCTCTTTTTTTTTTTTTTTTTTTTTTTTTTTTTTTTTTTTTTTTTTTTTTTTTTTTTTTTTTTTTTTTTTTTTTTTTTTTTTTTTTTTTTTTTTTTTTTTTTTTTTTTTTTTTTTTTTTTTTTTTTTTTTTTTTTGATGGCTGACTGACTCAATCTCCTTAATTGTTAGACTACTCAGATTTTCTATTCATGATTCAATAGTGGTAGGTTGTAAGCTTCCAAAAATGTATCCATTTCTTCTAAGTTATCTGATTTCTTGGCATATAATTTTTTATCATAGTCACTTATGATCCTTTGTATTTCTGAGGTATCAGTTTAATGTCTCCTCTTTGATTTATGATTTTCTTTGAGTCTTGTTTTTCATGTCTAGTTAAAAAATTGTCAGTATTATATTTCCAAAAACAATTCTTAGTTTCTTTTTCATTGTTTTTGTAGTCTCTATTTCATTTACTTGTGATCTGATCTTTTTTTTTTCTTTCCTCTGCTGACTTTTTGCTTAGTTTTTCTTTTTCTAGTTTCTTGAGTTGTAAAATTTAGTTGGTTATTTGAGGTTTTTTTTTTTTTTTTCCATAATGTGGGCATTGGTTTTCACTATACACTTTCTCCTTAGTCCTGTTTTTTTCTTTTTTATGTATCACATAAGTTTTAGCACATTGTGTTTTCATTTTTATTTGCCTCAAGTTCTTTTTTGAGTTTTGTCTTGATTTCTTTGATGCATTTGTTGTTCAGGAGTATACTATTTAATTTACACAAATTTGTGAATTTTTGTTTTCTTCCTGTTACTGATTTCTAGTTAATTCATGTTGTGGTAAAAAAGAAAACTGATATGATTTCAGTCTTCTTAAATTTATTAAGACTTGTATTGTCATCTAATATATAGTCTATCCTGGAGAACATTCTGTGTGCCCTTGAAAGAACATGTATGGGGCTGCTGAGGGATGGAATGTTTTATATGTGTCTGTTAGGTTCTTGTGGTGTATAGTGTTGTTCAAGTTAACTGTTTCTTTACTGATTTTTTTTTTGATTGGATGAAATCTCCCTTATTGAAAATGGTTTATTGCAGACCCCTACTATTACTATAGTGCTGTATGTTTCTTCCTTCAGTTCTGTTAGTATTTGCTTCACATATTCAGGTGCCTGCCCAGAGATTCTGGACAGACTGTCTGGGAACATCTGTAGGCAGACTTGCTGTTGAAGTTTTTGAGCAGCCTGGACTAGTGCCTGAGTACACAAGGATGGATGTGAACCCTGGATCTGCTGAAGCCTGGGAACATGGGAACCAGCCTAGAGCCCGGGGCTGTCTGGCAGTGGGATGGGCTTGGAATCTGGGACTATGTGAGCTATAAGAAAGCCAGAGTCATTGATACTGGTCTAGTGCAAGTGTCAGCCTAGTTAGTGCTAGTGCAGAGCTGAAAGCTGGGTCTGCAGGTTCTAGCCTTGGAGCCTGGGGCTGCAGACGTCAGCATGGTGGAGAAGTAGGCTGAAAGTCTATGTTGATTTGAGCCTGCCTCTAACCTGAGGCCTCAGGACAGCTTGGCAGTTAAGTAGACCTGGAATCTGGGGCATCAGGGCTAAGCCTCATCACTATTTATTCTTACCATTTCAAATAAAATAAAGATTTTTAACTATACATCAGTATTATTTATAGGTATTTTATAATTCTCATTTTCCTAATACAAATCCAATATTAAATGGTTTTGTATTCATTATATGAGTAACAAAGAAAACAGGAATTTATCAATCCCCAAATAAATTGACTGTCTACCATAATGGATTCAATATTTTGGCCATAAATTTGCCATTTTATTCAATAGTTAATTCTAAAAAAAATTAGAAATGTACACTTTTCCCTGGTGATACACTTTTATCACTTACATTTCTATAGGTTTGTCAGTAAAGCGTTACAGTTTTTACCACTATTGAAAGAACCTCTCAATTTGTTTAATAATCATACATGTTGACTGTGGTCTTATTGATCTTTGCATAATAGATCACTGTATTAAATCACACATCTCTACTTGATCATTACTATCACATAGATTGAGTTTAAACTCTGCATTTATACCTTATAATTTCTTTAAAAACCAATGAGCAAAATAGTTTGCTATTTCATATTTGTCTATTTTGTGTAATTATTACTTCATCAATGAGCCAGAGGTTTACAAATAAGCAAAAAATAAACATATTTCATACATATTCTATTATCATGTAGACTCAAAAGATACCTTCTGCCTCATTTTCCTCTAAAAATTCCTCATGGATACGTAGGAGCATTGTGTAGAGAACTAGCTAGCTTTTCCCTCTGGACATTTAATAGGATGGTTATGTTCTTTGCCAGCATAAGTGTCAGCATCACTCAGCTCCAAGGTTGAAGACTTCCCAGAGCACAGGCATCTGCCAGGTAGTATCAGTCATTCCCAAAGGATGTCTGGAAGAAGTTTCAGGAGCAGACTGCAAGGAAATACTCCAGTTCTCTGACTGCTCATAGCTCTACATTGGCATTGTTTTCTTTATTCACAGATGGAGCAACTGAGATTTGGCAAAAAGAATCATTGTATTTTTCAAAAGAAAGTTTCTCTAGCTGTTAGACTATGACTCCATAAATAAATCAAGCTAATTCTAGTCCCTAAAAAAATTCAAGCAACCAAGTTGAAGTAAAATAGCACTTTGCTGGAAGGTTGCTAATTCTTAAAAAAATGACTGGCTACATTGTCATCTTGATTTTTCTCTTTACAATTATTTCACTTTAAAATTTTCATGATCTTTCATGGGTATCAGTATTATTAACTACTAAGCAGCTGCAATCATTAATTCAGAAAAAGCAATATTAAAATATTAATGGTGATTGTGGGATTTTTCATCATATTGTTTTGAAATTTAATCTGAATATTAAGGGAGATGATTCTGCAGTCTGACACTGATATTCTTGGTTTTTATATATGTATTATTTATTAACATGATAAGGGCATATTCATATAATCCTCTGTAATACAGACTTTTAAAATTAAGAATAGATTTTCAAATTTATCAGATTCTTTTTAACACCAATTGTAATTTTTTTCTCACTTAAAATGTTTATATAACTCATAATACAATTTATAATTTCAAATTATATTTATATTTGAAAATACACCTATCATATAT